>JABTXL010006025.1:1166666-1279818 GCA_025134845.1 Neodon shergylaensis
TAATAATAATAATAATAATAATAATAATAATAATAATAATAATAATACCTGCCTGAGTATATAATGTTAGTCTAGGTTTAAAAAAGGGGGGGAGGAGTCATGAAAAGGAACAGCATTGGAGCTCTTAAAATTGTCCAATCAGCAATCAGACATCAGTCATGCTTAGCACTATTTAGAGACTTTTTTCCATGTTATATGAACATTAGCGCCTGTGAAGCATGGGCCATTCTCTACTAAGATCCCACAATTTTTATAATTGAAAATTTCTTATTAGCACATATTAACTATACATAACTGTACACTTCATTACAGCATTTTTTCGCATGTTGATACAATATTCCTATCATATTCCTCACTCTTGTACCTCTTGACCCCCTCCTGCCCCTGGCAACTTCCCTTATCCCGACTAGTTCCCCTTCTTTTTGGTGGGGATGGGAGATGAACTAATGAGTCTCATTAGGGTTTATAGAAGTCAGGGTAACAGTGTGTTTGCAAGAGTGTGGGCACTTTACCGGTGACTGCAGCACAGAAGAAAATATCGGTGCCTCTCCCAGCAACCAATAACTGCACACGTAGCCTCAGAGAAGGGACAGCCCTGTCAGCCCCTCCCTCTTCCATGATAGGCTGTTCACAGGTCTGACTTGTGCATGTACTAATGGTAGCTGTGAGTAGGGCAACAGCCATGCCCTGTCCACGCCCAGTGTTCCATACCTCTCTCCTACCACAGCCTCTGGCTCTTACATCCTTTCTGCCCTTTCTTCCATGATATTCCCTGAGCTTTGGAGGGGTTAATATAGATATCCTATTCATGACGGGACATAAGACAACTACTTGTTCTCTGTCCTTGGTCTGTGAGTCTCTACAGTCACTGCTGGCCACTGCAGAAAGAAGCTTCCTTTGAGCAAAGCTGACAGAGACACCATTCTTTGGGTATAAAGTTATTTGGGAGGTGGTTAAAGACATGCATATCATGTGCATTTAGCAAAACTACAGCGGTAGCTTCTCCACTAGGGCCTGTGACCTATGACTCCAGCCATGGGCCCTTGACCAGGTTTACAGGCCAGATGTGAATTCCCTCCCGCAAAGCGGCTATCAAATGCAATCAGAAAGCGTTTGGTTACACCCACAACATACCACTATTTTACCAGTGGGCCATCTGGCCTGGCCAATTGATAACAGCCTGCATAATGCCTTCTGGAACTATCGGGGAAGACCAGCGGAGAGAAAACGTCTAGCTAGTTTCAACTTGACTTCTCTTTATCTTGCATTGCGTCTTCTGCAATAGGATCTTACCATCTTGTGGAGAGAAAACATCTAGCTAGTTTCAACTTGACTTCTCTTTATCTTGCATTGCGTCTTCAGCAATAGGATCTTACCATCTGGTTCTTGTGTGCAACCCGCAGTAGTGGAAAGTGGCCATATCGTTTGTAAGGATCTCAGAGGCCTCCCCGACTAAGAATTCATGGGGAAGTTGCCTATGTCTACAGTGGGATTTTCATTTATTGACAACAACATACAGATTCTAGAAGAAGCTTTCTTCGCCCACACTCTTTCTAAAAATGTTTGTGTTCTTACTTAGCTCATCGTGTATCAGATTTTCTCATGACTTTTTTCAAAATGTTAGACCAAGTTTGCCTTCCCTCCCATCTCCTGCCTTCTACGTAGTTAAATCTTTCCTTTCCCAGTTTCTACCTCCTGCCTTCTCACATCGCGTGGACTCCACTACCATCTCCTATGTAAAGAATCCTGCATTCCTTCTTGTCTCCCGAGTTCTAGACACACTCGCTCCCGCAGAAATGCGCGTGTGTAGCTACAGACTATTTGACGCTTGTCGTTTTGAGCCCGAGTCACCTCACTTAATATATTTTCCTGTAAATTTCATACTTTCAATTTTTGTGGTCAAATAAAACTCCATTGTGTAGCCTGGTGTGGTAGTACCCTGGAGACAGAGGCGGGCAGATCTCTGGAACTTTCAGCCTTCTTTGTCTACATAATGGATTCCAGACCAGACAGGGCCACACGGTGAGATCTTGTCTCAAAATGGAAAAAAAGCAAAAATTCTAAAATACAACACTGACGTTAATCAATTTACCAGTTACTGGCCAACCAGGCTGATTCCATTTCCTGGAAATTATGAATTAAATAGCAATAAATGTGAACATGCAAGCACCTGTGTGATAGGATGGAGAGTCATGTGGGGTGTTCTCAAGAATGGCAGAGCTGGGTCATATGGAAAGTCTATCTGAGTGTTTTGAGAAAACTCCACCCTGGGTTCCCAGGAGACTAGGACCATCGGTAAGGGAGAGTTCCCCTTTCCTCATACTCACGCCAGCTTTCTTGATGATGGCACTACCCACTTCAGGGAGAAATAACAAATTAGCTTCAATTTGCATTTGCCTGGTAGCTAAGGATGTTGAATTAATACTAAAAATATCTATTGATTATTTGCATTTTTCTTCTGAGAACTTTCTGATCGGTTCCTTAACACATTTTTAGGGGTTTGTTGTTGTTGTTTTGTTTGGGGGGTGTGAGAGTTTCATGTTCCTCATGTTTACTTTTTAAAATTCTTTGACTAGTGTAGACATTAATCATCTGTCAGATGTGTGACTTACAAAGATTTTCTCCCATTCTGTAGACTGTTTCTTCACCCAGTTAACAGTTCCCTTTATAAATCGTGGGATCTCATTTGACTCTTGTGGCCCTGACTGAGGGGGTCATACTTAAAAAGCTTTCCTTCGAGCACTTCCAGATCTTACACTGCAGTCTTTGGTCCTTTTGGAGTTGATTTTTGTGCACGGTAAGAGATAAGGATGTAGTTTCATTCTTCTCTGTGTTGATACACAGTTTTCCCAGTGCGATTTTCTGAAGAGACTGATTTGTTTTTCTTTTCTTTTCTTTCTTTCTCTTTTAAATTTTCCAGTGTGTATTTTTGGAAGAACAAAGTTGTCTGTATCTGTGTGGGCTTTTCTCTGAGTACTCCATTTTATTTCGTTAATCTGCATATAGTCTGCTTGTCTGATTTAGGGCCTGCACCGTGACATTTTTATTACTGCGATCCTGCAGCATACCTTTGGATGAGCTATGGTGGTGCTGCAACACTATTTTTGCTTGGGATCACTGTCTATCCGGGGTCTTTTGTGCTGCCATAGGAATTTTCAGATTGGTTTTCTATTTCAGTAAAGAAGGGTGTTAGGGTTTTGATGGGGATTGTGTTGGGCCTGTAGCTTACTTTTGGTAGGATGCCATCCTCACAACATCACTTTTCCCCATCCACGAGCATAGAAGCCACCCACAGTTTTAATTCTAGGCATTCTTACTTTTTCATTCCTTCCTGGTGGCTTCAGTTCCCCTCCGTGTGCTAAATACCTCTACACTAGACCCAGTCCCAGAATTTTATGCATATAATTTTTACTTCTTCCCCAATTGCTCAATGAGACTCTGGTACCTGCCAACATGTCTCAAACTGAAATTATGATGTCCTCTAACCTCGGTTAAACTCATAATCTGTTACATAAAAATTTACTCAGAAGTTTTTCCTACCTTTGGGCATTGTTCCTAGCTTTCCCTACTTGCCTTTCTACCTCATGCCCAGTCGGTTTTCTATTGATTCTATTTTCTTAATACCTTCCATTACAAACAGCAGGTTCGTCTCCAGCTTATTGCTGATGAGTCCTTGGCTTTGCCATCGTGCCTCCCCTTTTCAGCTCACTTCCGTGAGTCCTGTTTTCCTGCGTCTACCAAGATCTTTGCAGTATCCCCACAGTTTCTATAACTCACATCCTAAGCTACTTTCCCTACTACAGTGTTAGAACCTTCAACCAAGGGACTGCGTTAATGCGTGTCTCTAGTGCCCAGAATAGTCCTGAGTACACGGTGGAGGAGACACCTGGTTTGGGAGCTGCAAACTATTTTTAATCAATGCTCCATCTATATAAATTATGTCTAAAACTATAGTTTTCGACAGTAATAAATGAACAAATGCATACGCATCTATAGATCTATAGTATGAAAAATGTGTTGTTGGGCAATGCCATCACGGTCAGAACTTCTTGATCTTACACTGAGTAGGATGGTTAAAGTATTACCATATAATAGCACTTATGGGACCATTGTCATGTATGCACTTGCCATTGTCTGGCTTGTCATTGTCTGAGATGCCCTTCCATGGCATACGACTACACACACAGAAACATACATTTGTACGTATCTTATTTATGAGAAACCCCAGGATGAATGATAACTATAGAAAAGGAAATACTAAGCTGGAAAACAAGAACGGGTTCCAGGAACACAGAAGGAATCATGAATTCTAACGTCTGGCAAAGGTAGTCAGATAGAGACTTCCAATCCTACTCTAGTTGGGTGTCTTAGCTCTTCAAATCCCACCACTGGAAATCAGTGCCGGTCAGTGTAACAGCATGGTCAAGACGGGATTCTATAGAGAGAAAAGAGGCTAGTTTTTTATTTCCTTGTGATTCTGGAGACGTGCCATCAAAACAACCCGATAAAGGCCCATGCGCAGCTGCTTCATATCATGGAGAAGTGAGGACATACACAGCTCGATGTGTCCCTTCCTCTCCTTATAAAGCCACCGGGACCCAGCCATGGGTCTCCACCCTAGGTACCTAATCTAATCTAATGACTTCCCAAAATTCTACTTCTAAACACAATAGTCTGATTAAGATTTCACCCTCTTAATATCATTAGCACAAGGCTTTAGGGAGTAAAGCCCTATATGAGTTAGTGGGAACAATTGATACTCAAACCATGGCAAGAGTCCTGGGGGGTCCAGGTGAGACACGAAGGGAACGGGTGCAAACCTTGCCTGCTGTATCATTCTATCCAGACCTGCTGCCTCCAAGGCTGTAGCCACTCTCAGGTAAGAGGAATTACAAAAATGAATAAATAAAAACTAGGAGCCAACAGAAGCTTGCTGCTTTGTTTTTACCGTTGCTGAGGTCTAACTGATGTACGCTAAGCTGGGCCCATTTCAAGTATACCAATTGTTCAGTTCTGAAATCTGTACCTGCCTGGAAAACCAGCCTTACGGTCAGGCAACATTTTCATCTCCCTCCCAAATTTCCACATGCTCTTTTATAATTCACTCCCCCCATCCCCTAGCAACCATTGATCTGATTTGATTTCTGTGTCACTTTCTAGAATTCTATATAAATGGAATCTTGCAGTGCGCACTTTTTTTTTTTGCAAGGTTTCTTTCTCTATGTAGTGATTTGGAGATTCGTCCATGTTGTGTTCATCAACAGACTTACTCCATCAAGGGTTAGCGTGCTCTGAACTGTTCCTTCTGCTGTCACAATCATTTCATAAAAGAGATCAGATCTGAGCCATCAGAAGCGAAGCAAGGACATAGTCTGCAAGTAAGAGAGAAAAACAGACAACCTTTTGCTAACAAAGAGTGGGGTCCTTAGGTAAAATTATGTAAGCCCCATTACCCAAAGCCACTTCTCCTGGCCATGAAGGGGAAAGCACTGCCCCTCACAAAGCCCTCTACTCCTCATTCAAGAAGGGAGAAAAGCAGAGCCCTCTTGAGACCTGTTTCCATAGTAACCAGCTAGCAATTGACAATGTGGCAGCAGTTGGGCCTCCTGAAGGGGGAAAAAAAATCTTCAACAGAGACCAGACCACAGAGTGGTCCAAGAGGGGACAGCTCACACCCAGCCCCGTGGAGGCCTCAGTGGTCTTTGTTAGGATGAATTTTGAAAGAGGTGGATGGAGAAGGGAAGAGGGACCTTTCCACATCAGGCTGGTCCTGAAACTGGCAACTGGAAAAACCGTGATAGCCTCACAGGAAGAGGATGAGCCGGACAGACCACGCCCCCTTCCCCTTCTGTTTCACTTTAAGTAGCCTCATTCACCACCTTAAAGCTTAGTTCCCCCCCCCACAAAAAAAAAAAAACACAAGAATTTAGCCACAGAAAGAACCCTGCCTTGGACAGGTTCATTGGGAGCCATTCAGGTCTCACCTGGGGTTTGCATTCTGGTGAGTATGTCTAAGTTTTCCATGGTGTACCTCAGGTTGAAGGAGGAGGGGTTTGTGTGTGACCTTTTTGACCTGGGAAAAATGAGAGCTACCAGGGAAATACCTCAAATGAGTGAGGGGCTTGAATCTGGGAGCCCCTCCCCTTCCCATTCCTCTCCAGAAGCCCATCCCCCAACTAGCACCTGCAACTTCATAAATAGCAAGAGGATGAGGCATGCATTTCAACACCGCTTCCATTCTTTCCCAAGACGTCCACCGAGCCTCCAGCTAACAGGCTTTTACTCACTGACAGCCTGACCCCAAAGCACATCCGGTTGCAAATCCCAGCTCTGCCCTTGGACAACCAGATAATCTTGGCTGGATTAACATGCTTAAACCTCATTTGCCAGATGCTAATTTATGTTATAGTGTTACTGTCAAGAAGGAGTGTGAAAATCTACACAAAGTGTTTAACAAATCCAACAGTTCTCCACAAATGCTTGCTGCATTGTAACCCTTCCAGTTTCTCCTGGACAAAATCAAATCTTTTTTTTTTTTTTAGAACCATTCTATCACTTACAGTCTAACCCCAAACACCTCTGACACAGAGGCTGTGATTCCTTCAGTGTAGAATGGGAATCTGCTTAATACTAAGCACCAGCTTGGACAAGGCTCCTTTAACAAGTCCAATTACATCATCCTCGGTACTTTAACACTATGATTTGTTTGGCTGGTTTTCTTATCTTTTCTTTCTTTCTTTTTTTGAGATAGAGTTTCTCTGTATAACAGCCCTAGCTGCCCTGGAACTTGCTCTTGTAGACCAGGCTGGTCTCGAATTCACAGAGATCCACCTGCCCCTGCCTCCCGAGTGCTTGGCTTAAAGGCACATGCCACCACTGCCCAGTCACAACACTATGATGTTTTTAAGAGATATGTGTTTGGTCTTGGACCTTGTTCTTGACAGGATTCCCCCAGTCCTTGGAATTTCCAAGCTCTAAGAGAAATCAACATAGAGGAAGCATTTTTTTGTTATTCATAACCATCCTGACACCTCCCCTACAACTTAATTGTGGTTAATGAGATGACATTTAGAAAGTCCCTAAAGAAGGGTACCAGAGATGATGAGCATGTGACAAGAGAGCTGGGACTTCCTGTTTCATGCTTCTGTCCTGGAAAAGAGAAAGAGGTAAAAAAGGTTGATTGAATGTCCAATGGCCAAAGATTTAACCTGCCATGTCTGCAGAATGACATCTCAAGGAACAAATCTCACTGGACAAAGGTTCAGTCTTCAAGGTTATTGACTATACGGGGGTTTCGTAGCTTAGATTTTGAGGACAAAAGCCTGGAATGTAGCAGTTGCAAGAGGCTGGGCTCAACCACCTGTCCCCAGATGCCACTGGGAAAGACACAGAAAAGCAGAAAGACAAGATTAATTTATCCATGGCTTCAGTGGGGATAGGAATAAGGTGGCCCAGTGACCCCTAGGTCTATGTTTGGGTACTCACATATGCTTTAAGTGTAAACAGAGCTAGAACTGGACAAGGAAACAGATGTGCAAAATCAAGCACTATTGGTTATGATTTGGTCCCACCCACCGTCTCTTAAGGAAGCCCTTATTGCTTGCAAGTAACACAGGTAGAGGATATGTGGGCCTTCAGGTGAAAGATATGGATCAGCCCTGATGATGAGAACAGGAGACAGAGACTGGGTTAGCCAATTAAGGATAAGGACCTTGATTCTTGACCAGAAGGTGGACTTATCATTGGTTTGGACTTGGCTGGAGGTTAGAAAGACCAGAAGAGGACTCTGGTTTCTTATTCTTCTCTTCTCTGCATCCTCCCGACGCCATGCCTTGCCTCCGCCCTTCTATCTAGGATGTACGTGAATTGAACTCTTTTAAAATAAGTCACTAATCCTGTCAGTAAAGGTTTCCTGAGTTCTGCGAGCTGTGCAGTGGCACAGAGGAGCCATGGGACCCTCCAGCTGAAGGGTAGGGACAGCAGCCCAGTGGACTGCTTCAGTTGAGTTGACATCGGAAGTAGCAGCGAGACAGGAGAACAGGACTGAGAGTAGGGCCTTAAGGCCTTGAAGGTAAACAAGCAAACAAATAAACAAAAACAAACAAACAAAAAAACACAAGTCGGCAAAGACAAGGCAGGAAGACACCTGACTCCAGCCAAGGAGACACTCCAGGCAATCTGGAGGTAACAAAATGAAAACACAAAGCCTGGGTTGAGATGAAAATGCACGAACTGTATGATATATGATGCATAAAGTTGTAGGTAAATTCCATATAACTGAGCATGTGCGGAAAACCCCGCGCTCTTCTCGTGCAAAAAGACATAAAGCTCCTGTGCTTTGTGTTGGCCCCAGGGTGGCTAACCTTTCTTTTTGATATGTCCTGTCTCCTCCCTCGGAAGTTGTTCTCTTCTGACGCTGCTTCCGCTGCAGCTGCGTCTGCGCAATTCCCGCTCTAGGACACACAGCCTGGAATACTTAAGAAAGTGCCCTCCAAACTACGGATCAGCTGTTAGCAGGAACGGTCTTCCCTGCTGGAGCCCTTACTTACCCTCAGGGGCTGATATTTGCTTTGACATAGCTTGTCCCATGAACCCACTAAAGAAGACCTGTTACCGAGCCTGAATGAGGAACTTTCAACCTCTTTCTGAAGATGCAGGTAAGCTGTCTAGAGGTTTTCCTAACAAAGCTAAGGAACTCGCTCCAGGCTAGGAACTTCCTATACATACACCCTGTGAGGAATATTTTCCTAACAGGAGCTCTCTGCCAATGCAAAATCCCAATCAAAACAAGCCAAATTAAGAAATATCCAGGTTTAAAGGAATTCCTGCGCTCTCGGGTAGCCCCGAGGGGAAACCGGAGGCCGGAAACGCAACTACCACCGGGAGGAAGGAAGAGAGACCACATGTTCCTCTTTTGAGAGTTCATTTAAATACTCTTGGGAGTGGTCCTGACCTCCCCCCCCCCAGGAGGTCAGGACCTGGCCTACTGGGATTTGTAGTCCAGACCAATATAAACTCTCAGGCCTGGAGGCTGGGATAGATGCAAGGGGCTGGGGTCTAGGCTCCCAACTTAACACACCCAACTCACCTTCTAAACCTACACAAGGCCATTTTACTTTCAGGCTGGTTGACTCTGGTAGGTGGTTTAGCCCTGTCCCTCTGAGACTGATTAATAAGCGAGCCATTGTCAGCTTTCATGTGGGGCGCCTTCACTGTTTAGTCTGCTTCGCCCATCCTATGAGTGTCCCCACATGAACGACACATTGCCTTTCAGTGAAGTGGAGTTTCGAATGGCAGCTCGTGCACTTGGACATGCTAAACACACACGACTCTACTTCCGTGCCCAAGTGTAGTAGAGACATTCCCTCGATTGTCATCAATGTCCGTTTTCCTTTGCCCCTTTGCAAGGTTGTTGCCTCCTTTCTGATACACATCCTACCAAATGGTTAATATATTGCCCTCTCTATCTGACACAAATACAAATAGGCTCTTTTGGAAAAAATAATGCAACATAATGACAGGGAGACACTTTGATTTTGCTAGCTCTCCTGTTTAGAGGAGTTGCTTTGAGTTGAAGAGGGTGTGACCATGAGTAAGGGAGTGGGTTATGAGATGAGAGGGTGAATAAAGTGGCCTTGATCTCAGGAAGGAAAGGAAAGGGAGAGGGAGGCGTGAGGAAGGAATAGGGAGGATAGCAAGGCTTTGGTCCCTGGGTCTCTCTCGACATCCTCAGTTCTTCAATAATGTTACTAAATTCATCAGATGTTGTATGCACATAAATTTCTGGTGGAAACTAGAAACTGTGAGCGTCGTGCAGGGTTTATAGCCAGCATGATGAGCGTATGGCAGCACAGCTGAAGGCAGAAGTTGAATACGACAGAAATTTGAGAAGAGTTTAATCGAACAATCTCCCCCAAGTTATAGAGAAGATTAGAGACTCCCCTCAAATAATATAACTAGATGTTGGCTAAAGTTAACTGAATCACTAATTGTGCTCTTATTTTTATTTTGCTAATTTCCTTAGGGTATCATATGACTCCTGAGTTACATCCTAGTTACAAGTTAGAGCAACAGTATCAAGAGGTTGATTTATTTTCTTTTGTTTTTTTTTAAATCAATAGCCAGTTCGTAATGCCTTGGATAGGAACTCATGACTAACATAAGGTTTTCTCTATAAAGAACCAGAGCTATTTGTCAACAGCTGTCCAAGAAAGCAACTGATTCAAAATCCGATGGTCAAAACAGTCCCAGGATGCTCACTGCATGCAAAGCAGCGAGCCAGGTGCTAGGAACTTTAAGAGCTATAGATGCATGGGAGAAATGGCAGCGTAAACCATGGCCAAGGGAGATCCGGAACACATTGGGGAGCAAACATGAAAACACACGAGACCCAGTCAGCAGGATGAAACTGTACTAGGCTTAGACAAACTACTTTATTCTAGAGACCCAAACAATAAAGCTGTTGGAGGTTGAATTGGGAACTGTCCCCAAAAGGCTCATGTGTTGGAGATACGATCTTCAGCCAGTAGTATTATTGAGAGGTTTAGGTCATGAAGATGCTAACCTCATCGATAATTGAATGGGTTCTAGGGGGTCACTGATTAGGTCACTGGGACTTGTCTTTGAAGCATGCATCTTGTCCCTGGCCTTTTCCTGTCTCTCTGGTTCTTAGGTGCCATGAGATAAGTAATTCTCCTACTCCACCACATCCTTCCACCATATTTAGTCCTTGCCACAGCCCAGAATCAGTAGAGCCTGCCAACCAATGGGCTGAATCCTCTGAAACTATGAACCTAAATTAACCCTTTAGTTGTTTCCCAAGGGCTTTCTCATAGCAGCAGTAGAGACAGTAATTCAATGGGCTACCAATGCAACGACAATCTGGAATGAAGTGCAGGGTTAATCTCCTTGGGGGGCAGCCCAAATGCCTTAAACCTGGGGCGAACTTGTTCTGTAAGCAGGATGAAGAGGAAGTGCAGCTGAAGGGGTCACTACATGCTTAGGTTCGGAGTCACACATGGGAGAGCCATAGCCAGAAGGGTGACCGTCACCCTCTAAAAGACTTCCAAGGAAAACTCATTTGAGTTTATTTTTCTTTGCCAAGAGCTTGGAATTCTTAGTGGCCTAGAAAGCATTCTGGGAATTGTCTAAGAAGGGAATAATTGGTGGTTTCCATGAGTCAAATTAACATCTTTCCTACCTCTGCCAGAAAGAAGACCCAAGCAAGTATCCACAGGCACACAATGTGTATTCAATAACAGAAAGGAATTGACAAATATGGAACTGGAAATCTGGTCCAAAGCATCGTTTGGAAATATAAAGAGACAGAATTTGCCCTTCAGCACCAGATTCTATTCATGGTCTCACTTTTCAAAGGCAGAAGCAAGAGTGCTGCTGAGACCATTTCCACGGGGAGAGGAGCCTGAAGATTCTGAGAACACGGGAAAAAGCAGCCAAGACCAGAGACAGTGATAAGTGAAGTCATTAACTGAGGAGCCGGGGCTACAGGTAGAATCATCTCAGCTTATCCTAGCTTCGTGATAACAGAACTTTTCACCAAATGAAGGGTGATGGAGCAGACCGTCTGTCAGTGATCTCAGGCAAAGCTCGCAAACGAAGTGACACAGATACTGTTTTCAGGTGAGGGCCTCAAGGGAATTGAGCTCCTGGAGGCAGCCCCCCAAGCCCCGGGGGAATCTCACTCATTTCTCGAAGGCTTGAACAAGAAAGAATCCACAGGCTTGGGAAATTATGCAGACAGACATTTACCAATAAAAGAGGAAGCTAGAAGATTCGGACCCTTGAAAACATGTCAAGCAATGGAAATACTGGTGGTGGTGGTGATGGAAATGAAAATGAAAAGAAGAAAACGCAGCAACCATAATTCATATTTCCCATATGAGAAGATGGAAACTGAGAAAGATAAACCAGCTTATTCAGGGTCCCTAACTCAATTAGAAGCAAGCTTGTCTCTACAGTTACATGGATTATGCTCACCCCTAACACATTACATGTTCTTCTATTTGGATACACTTTCTAGTAAGAGAACTAATTTGTCTGTTTGTCTACTGCTTTATCGCCAGCATCTAGAACAGTGCCTGGCATAAAAGGGATAGTCAATTAAAGTGTTAGTGACCCTGTGATTTCAGTCAGCCTCTTGACTCTTATTGCAGAGCCCTTTAGAAAACACCATCCTTTTCGCCACACATAGAAGACCTTAAGACAAGAATTTACTGTGGGAGCATCCCTGCTGAGCTACACCTGGCCTGACTCCGGAGGGCTAGCACCTAGTCTTAATCCATCATTTGTTCAGCTGATACCTTTTGTTTCTCTTGGTGCCCTATGAGAATCTTGTCTGAGAGTTTCCCAAGGATACAAAACCTATGCAAAACTTGGTTGGGGTCCGGGGGGAGGGTGTGAAACCCAGAAAACCTTGGTATCACCATCCCCCATCGAGAATTTGCACCTGTCTTTGTACCTCGGGGTGTTTTGAGCATATGGAAATCAACTGCCTAAGGTGTAAATTGGAGAACAATAGAAAGAAACCCTGGGCAAAGGGAAGGCATTTCGGGCCTTAGAAGCTGGATGCCCCTGCAGCCGAGAAAAGCTAAATTCGTTCTTAAGGTATCTCTGAGTCTTCTTTCCATGAACCTGCATGTACCCAGCACCACGCCTTGACAACTTACCCTGCACTCATCACACGCTTGTGTGTGAAGAGTTTCCCACACGCTGGGCATGGCGAGGACTCTGAAAAGCAAGAAGCGAAAATCTCAGCTGAAGTAGCTGTAACTTAAACAAACATGGAGAGGGGCTTGCCGACTCATGTAATGAACAGCTCAAGGAAAAGGCTCTCAGGAATGGCTGGATCTAGGTCAGGAAGATAGATAGTCATATGGATGGTGGGACTCCCAGCGTTATTGACTGCTCATCTCTCCCTGCCTTGGCTTCATTTTTGATTGATCTCTCTTTGGTCAAACCTGGACTATTTATCCACGAATAGATTAATCTGGCTGATTGATAGCCTGTAATAATTTTCTTAACTGAGTTTGGGTCAAATACTGAACCCTGAACTGAAGGGTGTGGGCATTTCTCCCTAAACTACACTAATTGGGCCACGTTTGAATTTCCAGGAGAAGAATGCTGTGCTCCATGCAAAAGAGGAGGTGATGCAAAAGGGAAGGGGTGGAAAAGCCCTCTTCCTCCTGCATGAAAAGGCTGGACGCCAAAGCAATACGAAATTCCTAAACTGCAGGGAGTTGCTATTTTCTTGAGGGAAAAAAATCAGCACTAGTTCATAAATAATATAAAATCATGTCTGATGGAGCCAGGCTTCTGTCTCTAGCATGAGCACACTGTTTAGAACCACACCACGGCCCTACAACATGGCTCACAGATACCATGGCCCACCTGTGATGCGAGATTTCCAGGTCTGTGTTAGGCTCATCACCGCTGTGGCAGAATCCCTGAACCAAGCCCCTGACAGGTGGAAGGAGTTGGTCCATCTCACAGTCTCAGGGGATTCAGACCATGGCAGCTGGGTTCATTTCCTTGAGCCTGAGGTGAAAGAGAAACATGGCTGAGGGAATATGTGCCAGAGGGTGCTTACTTCATAGTGTCCAGGAAGTAGGGGTGGGAGTGGGGCATGGGAGGGAAAGGGACCACTGACATCTTTTTAGACCAGGGTCCCTACCTCCTCCAACAACACCACTTCCAACCCTTACCAATTCCTGATGATGGCATCATATTGTCAACCTAACAAGGAGTGAATCCATGGGTTAGGGCGGAGGCCTCAGGATCTAGCCGCTTGCTCAAGCCGCCAGATTGCAACCAAGACCCCAGGAAAGATCACTTCCTAGTCAAGCCATCACAGTACCAGGCGTGCCTGTTCTCCAAGATAACCCTAATGGATCGGTGTACCTCTGAGTGTCACACAGAGTTGGCCTTGCTTCCATGTGTGCATAGCAGTTCACACAGATGCTGATTTCTATTGCATGATGCATTGGAAAAGAAGGGCTTGCGGAATTGTTATAAAACACTGTCTCGTGGTGGTGGGGAGTTCAAGCATGAGCAGCATTTGGTGAGGCAAGAACTAGATGCTTTGCTCTGCCATTTCTTTTTCCGTGGGAGAATCTTGGGCCTTAGAAAGAAAGAGTGCTTGGAGTCCCACCCGGTTAGCAGCAAGCCTCCCTCTACAGCAGGACATAATACATCACGCAACTAAAGGAAGGCAATAGCAAATGCGTATCAGACTCTTGGAGAGGCAGTTTTTATAAAGCTCTTGTCATCTGTCAGCCTGACACGCATATGTCTTCCATGCATCGTTCAGCAACTGTCTTGGATGTGGAAGAGAGACGCTCCTGTCTGTGTGTGTGCCATACACGCTGTGTCTCTTCCTAAGCACTGATAATGTCCTTGCTACGTTTTCAAAGCACCTGGACTATCCCTTCGCACATTGTTTCTCTGTTTTCCTTTAATATCTCCGAAGCTCTGTAACACAGACATAAAAGAAAGGGAGCGGGTATGATTAAAAGACATTATGTGTATGTGCGAAAATATCAAAGAAGGGGCTGGAGAGATGGCTCAGAGGTTAAGAGCATTGCCTGCTCTTCCAAAGGTCCTGAGTTCAATTCCCAGCAACCACATGGTGGCTCACAACCATCTGTAATGGGGTCTGGTGCCCTCTTCTGGCCTGCAGGCATACACACAGACAGAATATTGTATACATAATAAATAAATAAATACTTTAAAAAAAAAAAGAAAATATCAAAGAATAAACAAAAATGGTCAAAACCCCAAATTTGTTACTAAGTTCTGTTTGCTGCAAAACCTTGCATCTAAGGCCTGAATACTTCTACTTACATGTAAAATATCATGCAAGTATCAGAGAATTGATCAAGGCATGAGTACCAAACTTGAAATTTTGCAGTGAATTAAAAAAAAATGCTAAATCTTTGTTTTAAGTGTGTGGGTATTTTGCGTGCATGTATGTGTGTTCACCATATGTATGCACTGCCTGTGAAGGCCATAAGAGAACACTGGATCACCAGAGACTGGATTTACTGGCAGCTGTGAGCCACCATGTGGGTGCTGGGAATAGAACCAGGTCTTCTGGAAAAGCAGCCAGAGCTCTGAACCACAGAGCCATCTCTCCAGCACCCTTTCCTGTGAATTTAAAGACAATGATTGAAGTCTTGGAGGTAAATACTTTCCTCCCTGGGTGATGCTGCTTTGTGCCGTGCTTGGGTACTGCCTGCCATTGCCACATATCTGGAGAAATCACTGACAGGCCATCTAGTAGAAGGGACCAAGGGGAAGCTAAGTCACAGGACTCGTGCTTGGCTTCCCAGAGCTGGAGCACTTTAGCTTATGCTGTAGGAGAAGCCGCGTGTCAGACTGTGGGCGCAGGAGTGGCACAGGGTTAATCTGCCTGAAGAAGCAATGACCAATCCAGCCGGGTGTCCAGGCAACATAGCAGGGAGGAGCAGGGGGTCCTAGTGCTACCCGCTCTTCAATCTTTCCACTCCTTTCTTTGTATTTAATCACTTGCTTCATTTCATTCTATTTAACCTTTGTTTTAGAGAATCACTGTGTTTGTGTGCATATGTGCATGTATGCGCATGCGTGTGCCTGTATGTGTATGTTTGTGTGTGTGTGTGCATGCACATAGGCACCTGTCTGTACGTGTGTATACATGTAAAGAAACATGAAAGTACTTATAGAGGCCAGAGGTAAACCTGGGGTTTTCTTCTCCAGGCACTGCCCACCTTATCTTTTGAAACATAGTCTCTCCTCGGTGTTGTTCCTTTTGGAGACTACAGCTCCCAACATCCTCCTGGACTACAGATATCAGCGCGTGCAGGCGCAGGACACTTCTCCCAGACGCCCTTGCGTTCCCCGTTAAAAACAGGGCTCTCCATGAGCCCCCTCTGTCTCTTTCCCCCTCTACCCTCTTGTCTCTGCACACCTATACCTTACCTGTTGTTACCCCTCCCCCATTAAAGTGCACCCACGTGGGACCGCCGCGTGTTTGTGTCTCCTTCCTAACCCCAGTCCGCCGTGTGTGTCTTGCGTTCGTCTCTACCCTCCACTCTCACCCGCAAAAAGAATAATACTCGGGCCCATCCTTGCTAATGAGGCTCGGCTGACCTTCCAGTGGACTCCCAACAATATACCTGTCTCTACCTCCCCTACCTGGGTTTTCAAATGTTTGCTACCATCTTTGTATTTTTGCATGGATGCTATGGAAACAGCCCAGGTCCCCATCTCCCAACGCTGGAGACTCATTTTTGTCCAGCTCGAATCTTTGGTACCCATGGTAATGGATCCTATTAAGAATTCAGTTGGAGCCAGGTGGTGGTGGCGCACGCCTTTAATCCCAGCACTCGGGAGGCAGAGGCAGGCGGATCTCTGGGAGTTCGAGACCAGCCTGGTCTACAAGAGCTAGTGCCAGGACAGGCTCCAAAGCTACAGAGAAACCCTGTCTCGAAAAAACTTAAAAAAGAATTCAGTTGGAACCCATACACCACTGTCCCCTCTAGTGTAAGCTGGGAAAACTGGCCGAATGAGAACCTCAACTGCAAAGGGGTTTGGTGTTGTACCTCGGAGGGATTCAAGGAGTTTACCACACAGTGGCTGCTGCATTTCTGCCAGATGGATGGAATGCTGCAAGTATGCCCAGAGCATCTTGCTGGGTACCATCCAGATCAACACGGGCCCCAACTTTTGTTTGGTCAGCAATAAAGGAAACTCAACACAAAGAGGACAGTCTGTCTGAACATGGTGACCAAGAGAACCCATCTTAGAGTTGAGTATCTCCAAGTATGCTGTCTGTTTTTACCAGGGCAGCTTAAGGTTGTGGGGAGGGCTCAGTAGCATTCGCCTCGCAAGCTCCAGGCTCTCAATTCAACCCCTGGTCCCACATAAAAAAATGCTGTCATCACTATCACTACTTGTAATCCCAGCACTGGGGAGGTGGAGACAGGATCCCTGGGCCCCCTGGCTGGCCATCCTAGCCCAGTTGGATGACATTTGAGGTTGCTCTCTGGTCCTCACACACAAGTGCACTCACATGCACCTACAAATACACACACACACACACACACACACGCATAAAATAAAGCCACATGTACAGAAACTGTGAGAGCTGAGCCAGAGAATATGAGCCAGGTAGGCTAGAACAGACACGAAGGTGACTCTTGTATGGCACATTTTCTTTCTTTGCATTACTTAATGGGGTGAGGAAGGAGCTAAAAGGTGAGAGACAAGCAATAAAATGTTTTACTAAAAACAAACAGAAATCTATTTATCCTACTTTAAACTATTCCTCATCACCAGGATATATTGTGACTTAAAAAGGTTTTGGAGAATAGGTGCATGTATTTTGAGTATTATACACAATTTGGAACTATGATAAGTCTTATTTGTTTGATTTTACTCATTAGACATGGTTTCCCTATATAGCTCAGGCTGACTTGGAGCATATGGTTGCCTTGCCTCTGCCTTCAAAGTGCTAATAACAGAGTCATGTACCACCACACCTGGCCCATCATTATTAACTCATCTTTCAGTGCCCAGTAAGTCACCAAGGCCCATTTCACCTGTCACTAAAATGACTCTGATTTTCCTTCTCTCTTTCTTTCCCTGTTGCTGTAGGCCTTCTCCGTGTCAACACTGTCTTTCCATGAGTGTCTGTTGAAAACCTTCTTGTCCAAAGCTAATACATCATCCAGACACTAACAAGAAGAATTGTCTAACTCTGTGGCCTCCCATCTAAGTCCCTCGAAGTATCCACACTTATGGCTGGAGTTCTTCTTCCTTCCAGAAACTGCAAAGCCTATGTTTTTGTGTGTCTCCTTCCTGGATGCGTTTCTCGGTACACAGTTTGTTGGTTCAACCCTGTTGGCCTCTATATCCAGCCTAGAAACAATTCTTCCAGAATAATTGGAAACATGATCTCTAAGGCCAGGCTGACAGGGAGGGCAAGGAGTGAGGACTGGCAGAGAAATTAGACTCTCAAAGATGCATCTTAAAACTCTCAAATACTAGTGTTTGCAAGCAAACCTCAAATTGCTTGCCACTGCCTATTTAGCAATAAGCCTCAGACGCCCTTCTTGCAGAGTTTCGGGATACATGGAATCACTTTCAGCTGACCAGAGAGTTGACCAGAGCTAATGCCAAGGGTTGGCCCAAGAAGGTAGAGTACAGTTTTCCAGTCTAAGATTTAGGTCAGCCTGGGCAGTTTTCACACCCACCCTATTAAAAGCTTAGCAGTTCAAGACTCAAAGTCCCCTGTTCTTTGTTCTCTCCTGGTATGTCAAGGCTTGGATTTCTAGTTCTGCTTTATTAAAAGCTCTCTTATCCTGCCCTTTGGTCTCTGCCACATTCCTTGTGAAGGTACTCTAGAGGGGCGTCCTTAGCTCTAGGTCACCTTACACAAGGACCAAGGTACTTTTCTAGTTCTTAATACCAAGGCCTCCCCAAGGGATGTTTCCTGACTCCCCTAGATAAGATTTTAGGCGTGTTTCCTAGCTCCCCACTTGTCTTATCAACAGCACAGGCGTAATAGGGTTAGACTTAGTTGAGGTTTCTATTGCTGTGATAAAGCACCGTGCCCAAAGCAATGTGGAGAGAAAGGACTTATTTTGTCTTACAACTCTTCAGTAACAGTCTGTTACTAAGGGAAGTTATGGAAGGAGCTCAAATAGGAACCTGGAGGCAGGAACAGAAGCAAAATCCATGGAGGAACAGTGCTTGCTAGCTTGCTCTCTGTGGCTTCTTCAGTTTGCTTGTTTTTTTTTTTTTTTTTTAAGACTCCCTGCCTGGGGTAGCACCACCCACAGTGGACTGGGTCCTCTCTTATTCTCTTAAAAAAAATGGCGGGTGTCCCAAGCCAGGCAGCGGTGGGTGGGTGGGTGGGAGAAACACAGTGGGTGGGAGACCATGGTGGGTGGGAGACCATGTTGCTATGGGTGAGAGACAGACAGAAACGCCATAGAGAGAGAGTTTGGGTATAGAGTTTATTTAGTGGGTTATGGAGGGGTAAGGGGTAACGGAAGAAGGGGAAGGAGAGATAGGCAGAGTGGGGGAAGTGAAGAAGCAGCCACCTCTTCCTAAGAAGCATGGAAAGAGAGAGAACAGGTTGGATGAGGCAGAAGATCCGCTTGCCTCAGTGGAAGGAGGTGTGGGTGAGACTTATCTCTTAAAGGGACAGAGTCCCCAAGTGGTAGGACAAGCCAGCAGCAGATCATAACACCCTCCCACATCAATCATTAATCAAAAACTATTCCACAGTCTTGCCTACAGGCAAGTCTTTTTGTTTGTTTTGTTTTTCAAACAGGGTTTCTCAGTGTAGCCTTGGGTGTCCTGGAACTTGCTCTGTAGACCAGGCTGGCCTTGAACTCCTGGAGATTCACCTGCCTTTGTCTCCCTAATGCTGGGATTAAAGGCGTGCGCCGCCACCACCACCCTCGCAAGTCTTAATGGAGGCATTATCTCAACTAAGATTCCCATTTTACTCCAATACATCTAGTTTTATCTTAAATTGACAAAACTAGGCAGCATTGTGCTTCTACTCCCAAAAGACTATTTGTCAGCTTATATGAGTGTTTGGTTTTGTTTCTGTTGGTGTGGTAAAATACTCTGATAGAAACAGTGTATGGAAGAAAGTTTATTCTAGTTCATAATTCCAGGTTACATACAGTCCATCATAACGGGGAAAGCCGCAGGTTCTCAAAGTAGCCAGTCACATTGCATCCATAGTCAACAGCAGCCCTTTAATCCCTGTACTCGGGAGGCAGAGGCAGGTGGATCTCTCTGAATTTGAGGCCAGCCTGTTCTACAGAGTGAGTTCCAGGATAGCCAAGACTGTTTCACAGAGAGACATACAGCCCTACAGCATGGTAGCACTGAGTCTTCTCATCTCAATCAACACAATCTAGATAGCGCCCCCCCCCACACACAGACGAACCTGACCTATGTCAAGGTGATGATTAGCATCACTGTGAGTTAATAACTTGAGGCAAAGATGAGTTAGCAGTGGAGCTTCTGGGTGTTTCATTCTTTCCAGAAAAAAAGAATTTTTTTCTACCTCTGTCCTGCTTGGAAAATGCTAGTTATATATCAGATTTTATCTGTTAAGGGCCAAATTGTGCACCCCTAAAATTCATACATTGAAGTAGTCCTACCTGTAGTTCATCTGAATGTAACTAGGCTGGGAAATGGGACCTGCCAGGAGGTGACTAAGTTAGAATGAAGCCATTAGAGTGGGCCTTGCTCCCATATGGTTGGTGTATTTATGATAAGAAGAAATGTGGTCACATAGAGAAACACCAGAGATTGGCACACACAGAAGGGGATAACAGAATGGCCAAATACAAGTCAGGGGGAGGACCCAACAGAAACCAAATTTCTTGATACTTTGATCTTGGCCTTGTAACCCCCAGAAATGTAGGAAAATAAATACCACTGTTTAAAACATCCAGCCTATCCAGTCTCTCTTTAAGCAAAAAAAAAAAATGTATGTCCAGGAAACTTAGCATATTTTTCCTGATTTCACAGTTTTGTTAGGCAGTTCCTTAAAATATCGGTGTGTCTGTCTGCATCCCATTTGTGCTGTTTGTTTGGACATGTCTATTACACTGTCCTAAGAACAATTTCCTTAGGAGGGTGTCCTTATCTGGATGCTTAGGTGACTCCTCCCAGTTTGAGTTCTCAGGTTTCTTCCCACGGACAGCATGATTGAAGGGTTGCACTGTGTTCATGTGCTTCTCACTCTTCTGTACATCAGACAGGGATGTCTGAAATGAAGGGCCAGTCTGTGCAAGGCTGTTGCAGTCAATTACCATTGGATACATAAACACAGAAAACCCACTGAGTTCATGAGCTCACAGCGTCCCTGCGCACTTACATCTCCCAAGACAATTAAGAGAGCACATCATTTTGCTTATTTGCCAATATGATTAATGTGTTCATCGTCGTTCAGTTGGTTATTCTAAGGCTACCTTTTACTGGGCTTCTAAATTCAGTGGGAGAAAAAAAAATTACTTCAAATCTCCTCTTATTGTGGTTCCTTGTATTTTAAAGTCACACAAGTGCATTCAATATAAATGTGAGTGGGCGAGAGATGGAGCAGCTGTGATTGACAACACTGACAATAGACTTTGGAGCAAGGAGTAAGGGAGGTGTGCTGATGAAGTCTATATTTAATATTCCCAAGCAAATAAATTCAGTCCCTTCTGGGAGACTTAGCTATGCTTCCGGGTGTGACATTTCAGCCATTCCCCCACCCCAGTGTTTTTGTGTCTTCGACTGCAAACATCTGGTTCTGAAATGAAAATAATACCATATATTTTATCTGTAAGGTACCCAACCACAGGGCACAGGAGGAAAGTACCCACGTGGCAATCAACAGATTGCAGCCACCATGAATTTCACTCTGTGCTTGGGTATCTTCCTTCTCCCCATCTCTTTCCTCAATAATAATAATAATAATAATAAACTGTGAAGGTTTAGGGGAGAACTCAGATCTCCTTATAGTCTCCTTATAGTAATCAACTCATTTGGTAGCTCTTCCTCTCCTTCTCCCTCCCTCTCTCCATTGCCCTCATCATTTCCCTCCCCCTCTTCTTTTCTTGCTCCCTTCTGAGACAGTTATTTCACATGCATTGTGCTTCTAGCAGTTTGAGAGAGGGGAAGTCAGGATGATTCCATAACAAAGCTGCCCCATCTCCTGGAGATGGGCGGTCCAGAGGGTGTGAGCACCCTGGTCCTTGGAGCTCACACTGAGCAGTGTGAAGAGGAACCAGGAAAAGCCAAGACTACTCTGAGACCTGGAGGATGGGTGGCGCTGGCCAGCAGTCCCAGCACTGAGCAGGTCTATGGCAAACAGGGGACAACAGTTCCAAAGTTCAAGTCACCCTGGACGAATGACAGAGCATGTCTGAGAGCAGCATGAGTATATGAAGCCCAATCTCAAAACACATGCTCTGTAATGATACTAGTCACATAATTAATTGATTTAAAATAACTTTAATAGAAAATATGATTAAAAAGCATTGAAATATTTTCAGATATACACATTTACAGTCTTCAGGCAATACTGAATAAAGAGAATGAAAGAAACCACACATACAGGCACAGCTGTTCTTAATATTTTGTTGTTGGTGCTGTTGTTGTGATATTTGACATGTTCTTCCCTCAGCAACCACTCCCTACCCAAACACACATCCAACCTGGCTCTGGTCCTCTCTGGTCCCATTTCTCTGCTTCAGTAAGTCAATCTCGCTTTTTTTTTTCCTGCATAATATTCAGAAGGAGGGGCTACTAATGCTTATGAATTTTCCCACCACAGGGAAGTCGAGTTTGTGTTATTAATATATTATCTCCATTTAGCAGGCCAGTGGTTAATGTTTAAGGCCAAGTGTTTTCTAGTATGAATTTAGAAATTCCCTACCACAACCTAAGAATTTTCTTCCCCAGTGAAAATGCTGCCCAGCGATCTCCACTTAGGCAATTCTGCATACTTCTTGGGTATGGATCGCTATAAAGTACAGGGAAGCTTAAAGGGTTCAGGGACCCTACGGTTTTCCTCAAATATAAAATTAAATTTTCAGAGAAGGTTACCTTAGGGAAGGCCTTGATCCATGCTTCTTAACCCTGGGATCATGTTACAGAATTGCTTAGAAAAAAAGAGTTAATGAGGCCAACATCTATCCAGAACATAATTAGGCTTGCACTAGGGGAGCAACTTCTTCAGCACGGGTCTGTGCCTGTGGATACGGCTGGCCATCTTACAAATTCCTGCCACTAATCAGAAGAAAATCAGAAAAGAATTATTAATATTTGAGAAGAAAGCCTGCCTTCTGGTGAGTGGCCCAGAGACCCCCACGGGGCCAGGTCAGAAGATCCCGAGTCTGAAGAAAGCAGAGTATTTTTCTAACCCATACCCTAAGAATTCCCAGAAGGGGACGAATACCAAGCCCCTGAACAAAGCTACAACCTAAACAGAGGCGAGTCTACTGGCTATCGTTTAAGGAGGAATGAAATGCAGTTCCTTTCTCAGTGAGCAAGCCGTGAACATTCTCATTCACAAGAGTGACCCATGTTCCCTCGCCCTCGGCATCCATGCCCTTTCTCTTAACCCATTTAAAAGAGAATTATGAAAACTTACACTTGAGCATATTACAAAGCACTGGTATGCCTTTTGAAATTGCTCTCAGGAGGGATCTAGAGCAGTTCAGGCGAAGCTACAAATATGACTGGATTAATTAGAACCCATCAGGAAAAGAAAGTGGGGGAAACTGTAGAGATTCTGATGGGAATCATTCCCCAAAATGCTTCTAATGAGTCAGAGTTACCCTCTGAGTACTGAGGTGATGTGGTATTTTACTAATCGTCAATACATAGAGAGAAACATATACAATCTACTCATTATTTCATTTTTAAACACCTGATAAGGAGCTGAAATGAATTGAAAGAGTGTTGATACATGTAAGGAACACAATAAGAACACAAAGCCAAAATCTTATGTTTGTGGGCATGCACTCTAGGGAGAGACGGGAGTGTTTTCCTCTGTAATGCATCATCAAAGCGGCACTGAGAGGCACAAACACAGGTGGAGCATAACAAGAAGAAAGGGAGCTGTGAGCCTTTCCTGATGGATGGTGAATGCAGAAGAACGGGAATGAGTTTGGACGCCTAGCTCAAAACATGGAAATGGAATACTCAGATGAGCATCCAGTAGGAAAAGACTTTTGCAAGGAAGGCAAACAAAGGAGACCATGAGATGCCAACCGGCCGAATGGATCGTTTTTATCAGTTTCATGACCTCAACCAATGAGGGAAGCGAGAGTGTAGGAAACAGTGTCCTTAAAGGGTACCAGAGGTCTCTGTACACAAAGTTGATGGGAATTTCAGAGAATGGGAGATAGGAGCTTTGGGTGATGGTTGTGGATTTCCTACAACATATGTAGCAAGTTGGCAGCGAGTCTGAAAGTGCTCTGGGGCATTAAAACGAATTTGAGGCTGGCTTTTCTCCTACGGCCCCTGTGGAGTTGGTCCCACACCCACTCTGAGCTGGCAAAATACTGGAGGAGAAATAGATATTATTGTGGCCTTGATTTCATGACTTGTCTCCAAACTCAACAACTTGAACACATTAAACTTGTGCACCTTCATCTGGGTAGATGTCTCAGCAGGTAGAAGTGTTAGCCCTGTAAGCCTGACAATGGTTCGATTCCCAGGATCCACATAAAAAGCTAGATACAGTAGTACAAATCCCCGGAGATGGGAGGTGGAGACAGGAAGCCGCATCAGCCTGAGAGCTGGATCTCCATCCCAGAATCCACACAAAAAGCTTGATGCTATCGGCAAGCATCTTTAATCCCAGAACCCCTACAGAGAGATGGGGGGTGAAGGCAGGAGAATTGCTGCAAAGCTTGGGGGCTAGCTAGCAGGAGAATGTGGCATAGTGGCTAAAACAATAACAGTGACTCTCGACAAAATGGAAGGAGCGAACTGACTCCCAGATGAGCTCCACAGGCACGCTTGTGCTCTCCTGCAGCTACACCCATAGGCATGACTCAAAACAAATAAACAAATAATATGCACACCTTATGTAGTCCAACCAAATGGAGTATCGTAAGACTACATGTCATGATTTCACAGCCTTGTCTTCAGCAATAACAGAAAACATTAAAATAGATAGTAACGAGAAGTCACCGCGGTGCTATGGTAAGACAAAAAAGCATTTCAGTTTCTTTCCCTTCCTTCTTAGCATGGGATTTAATTGATATCCAGATTTATTAACTACTTCAATATAAATTTTGAAGGCATATGTGTTATCTGCAAAGATACTGAGATTTCAGGTAGCAGCTAGATTTACCATGAATAGAAATGTCAAAGAGTTGAGAGATAAGATTGACTTCTTGCTTCAACAGCCCTCGTCAGTGTGGCCAAGACACTTTTGACTGCAGGAGCAAGGGCGCATCACCCAAAATGCACTGGTTTTTCTATTTTGGTGAACAGCAGGGGAAATGGCAATCAGATAAGAGAGGGTGATGGATGTTCCCAGGCTGTACACCTTACACTGTCAATCCTGGATCTCTGAAACTTCCCCTACTTAACTGAACCGGTTGAAGCTCAAGTTGGGACAATGCTGTGAAATAGGTCTCGATTTCCCCCATCCAAACTGAGTTGCTCAAATTGCAAAACCTTTCGACTCAATCATGCTCACAAGATTCAGTTTGACCATGCTCACAAGATTCGTGCTACTGCTTTAAACATCAAAGGTGGTCGTTGGCAGTGTGTGAAGTGACCATGCCCTTGCTGTGTGCTGTTTCATTAAGGACTTTCGTCATGATCCTAGAGAGAGCTGGGCTTCTCATGCAGATAAGCAAAGAAAGCCAAAAAGTAGATCAAATAGAAGGGAAAGCAAATAGGAAGGCATACTCTGATATGTGCGTTTTTGGCAGGGGTAGGAGAAAGAAAAAGAGAGAGAGAGAGAGAGAGAGAGAGAGAGAGAGAGATATTATGTGATGAGTGATGGGAATGAGGAAATTCAGGGGGCCCAGTGAGCAGACAGAGGAGATCATTCTCCAAGGCTGCCAGCACCTTTCTCACTGTCCAAGGAATAAACTACCCACTAGGATAGTGTTATATTTATGCTGAAATATGACGTACAGTTCTGAGCACACCAGAAAAGGATTTATTTGCTAAGAATTTTGTGCAAACCCAGCTGAAATCAACCGCGAGGTAGTTTCAATTTTCTCTTTGTGCTTCTCCTTTGAAAGCTGTTAATTCCCTGTCAGAGAGAGCAGGATGGCCATGGTAGCTCCTTAGGAAGCATGTGATAGTTTTGTGAGTAAACTAAAATTAATTTTGACACAGCTGTGTGTTATGATATTCTATGGCTGCTTCTTGTGAAACAATGTAGAAGCATATATCGTCTAACGTCTTTCTAGGCGATAAAAAAAATGCTGTCTTCTTATGTTTCTGACCATCCTCTTTTCCAACCTCAACACTTGCTACAAAAAGAGTTTTCCAGGGCTTTTTAGAAGGGACCATGTTGTAGGCAGAGACTGCACTTTTGTTTCCCAGCCATCCAGGCCCGAATAATCACACAGAAACTATATTAATCACAACCCTATTTGGCCAACAGCTCAGGCATATTCCTAGATGGCTCTTACATCTCAAATTAACCCATTTCTATTAATCTATGTATCGCCACGAGGCTGTGGATTACCAATGTTCTGGCATCATTCTCCTTCAGCGACTACACGTTGTCTCTTTGACTCCGCCTACTTTCTCTATCTCTTTTTGAATTTCCTGCCTGGCTTTACTCTGCTAGGCCATTGACCAAAACAGCTTCATTCATCAACCAATAAAAGCAGCTCACATACAGAAGGGCATCCCCCATCACTGTGCCAGTTCAAACAGTGGGCATCTCAGCAGCAGCCACAGCAGGGAGAAGGTCTCAGGAACCTACATGAGGACTGCATATCTTGTAATACCCTAGAACATTTCAGAGCCTCATATTCATTTAGAACCCAGCTGTTCTTGGCAGTTACTAGTACAAAGCATTGGGTCACTAAGCAAATAAGTCTGGTTCAGATCACAGTCACAAGGCAGAGCGCAGGAAGCTGTTCTCACTTCTAGTTAGAGAAAAATGGAGTCTGTGTCTTCCTTACCTCCTCCACTTCTTCTTCCTTTTTCTGTTGCTCCCCTACTTCCACTCGTTAAAATAATTTGGTGCAACTGTAGCCACTGGCCCAGATTTCTAGCCAAAAAATTAAGTTACAATGCAAACACATTCAAGGAAACAACACATTTTCCCTGATTAACGCCAAACGAGGCCCTTCATGAGCTGAGTGACACGAAGATGTTGAAGAAGCAGGGGTACAGAGACTGGATCAGTCACGTGTCCCTACTTGGATGGAGACCACTCTGGGCAGCAAATTCTGAGTTTGCATTAAGAAACTTCTAGAACAAAGAAATGTGATTTTTATGATTTGTCAAACCTTGTTTCCATGAACGAGGAAAGCAGGCACAATGTGTTTGCAATAGATTTGCCAACATATTTCCAATCGGAAAAAAAAAATTCAGTCCATTACAATCCGGCCATGGTCTCTGTTTATCCCCTAGCCATGAAGACAGTTCTGATTGGTTCCCAGGGAGGTGAGTGGAGCTAGCTGATAGAGTAAGAAATAGCCAGACTGTAAGAAAAATGTGCAGATCTATAGATTTTCTTCCTTAGGACCATGAGTTCATGGAGACTACCAGATGGTGAGGACAGAGCAAGGCAGCCTTCAGTATGAATCTGAGACCAACAGCTGAGTACCGAATAAAAAGCCTTCTATCCTGCAGTTCAGAGCTCTTACTTTGGTGCCAAAAATAATTTAAAGGCAATGTCCAGGTTCCTTGGGCTACAAAGCCGAGGAAGTTCCAGCAGTCTTGATGTAGCATGCAGCACACACTCAGCACTGATGGAAAAGAAAGCTTAATGTGTGTATTGCTTTCACACAGAGTAGCATATGCACTGGTCAAAAAAAAAATTCCCATCTCCACTGTGAGAATTTATGAAAACATTAAATATGTATTTCGAGATAGTCTTGCACAGAAAGAACCAGCCGTGCTTGTTCACCGTTCTTTCCCTGGAATGAAGAATTGGAAAATGACATGTCTGTGGGAGGAACTATCATGAGCGCAGTGGTTACTTTTGTTTTGCTCAAACAACTATAGTTTTAATCTTGCAAGTTTCCCACACAAACAAACAAGGAAAGCAACAAAATCCCCATGTATGAAGGGCATTGGGCCCAGCTTGACACAACTGAGAGGCTATGGAACCTTCAGTTGGTAAAGCCTACTAGGAGGTTTTAGATTATTGGGGCTATGTCCTTAAGGGAATTGTGGGCTTAGGTCTTTTCCTCTTTTTCATCTGATTATGAGGTGAACAGACCATCTATATTGTCCACTCTTACCCCAATATACTTACTGTTCCACCATGGGCTAAAACAACAGAGATCGTCTACCATGGACTGAGACCTTCAATCTGTCAAAAGTAAGTGTTCTTCTTCCTTAATGGATCATCCCAGGCATTTTATCCCAGTAACAGAAAATAAACTATCACATATCTACCAGGTGCTAGTCATTCTGTCATGTATCAGGTTTTAATAACTGCTCGTAGTTAGTCTTAAAACTGTATCACTCGGTAAACATAGGTATCTCTTCCATCTTATTTGTGAAGACAAATACACAGAAGGATTACAGAATCAACACAAGATAACATAGCCAGTTAGTACCAAATCGGGATTCAAATCTGAATCTGGCCCTCTCTAAAACACAGCCCTTCGTTGTAAAAGGTGGTATGTGTGTCCACCATCTATGAGTCCACAGCTTCCAAGGACAGAGAAGACACAGCAACATAGCAAGTAAGTTACCCAAAGTTAGGGACTTAGTTCTTCTGTGTGAATCTTCCATATACTTTCTGTATTACTGTTCGACCAGGATGCTAGCTGCCACTCTAGCAGTAGTCAAAGTGATATCCACCATCCACCTCTCCTCCGTCTGATTTTCTATTCATGTTCTAAAGCCAGCATTAGCAGATTTTAGAAGGGGTTCGTTGTTAAGTTTTTTTTAAAGATTTCAAAGCTCTCCTTAAATCTTTCAGCTTTAAATCATTTTTCTTTCATTCGTTCTTTGGAGATTTCTGGGGGATTGCCAATACTTGACTCTGCTTTGTCAAAGCTCTCCTTGGATATCAGATTAGATAAGATGATGAATTGTATTTAAGGCTCCACATAAGTTAAAAACCCTGGAGTTTTAGTAGAAAACTTTTCTCAAACACAGCTAAATCTCATAGCTTGCAAAGAATGCTGAGGGTTAGGTATACCCATCAAATAATCCAATTCATTAATGCCTTTGCTGGGATTACCAAAACCTAGCAACCAGAAGATTCTCTCCACGACTACCCCCTCCCCAGACAAGCCTAGACAACCATCAGAAGCTGCCTGGACTGTGAAAGCAAAACATTGTATAGTAAATAGAGGCAAAGATATAATCATTATAGGCAAAGATAAAATCTCCATACTTGATAGGTTATGAAAATGCCTCTCATCATCTTTTTACATGCCTAAATTTGGGACACATATCACAATCACTCTTGGCCATGGGCGGTTATGATAACCACGGTCTTTAGCAGTATAGAGAGTACAGGCATGGACAACCCTGATGGAAAGCTGTTCACAAGTGGAGGTGTTTGGGGAATATCCTAACAGTTCCATGTTTATATTTCTTTTTCTATCTAAAGTAAAAGTGCATCTGGACACAGTGGAGAAGACCCCTGTGGGCTAGTGAGATGGCTTAGCAAGCAAGGGCACCTGCTACCAAGCCTGACAAGCTTGGTTCAATCCCAAGGACATCAATACCACCCCCACCAAAGTTGTCTTTAACATCGCACTGGCACTGCTAGGCTCATAGGCGTGCACACACACATCATACACAGAATAATAAATACGTGTCATTTTAATTTGCATTGTAAAAATACTTTAATCACAGGTAAAATGACAGTTTAACTTCATTTGGGGATTTGACTAATATGGGAACTACTATATGATATATAACACTGTATTGCCTGTTTTATTTTTGCAGAAGCAGAGGGCGCTATGCTTTCAATTCCCACACAGCTCCTGTCTCCATCGGCTTCAGTGGGGTTCCATAGGATCTTCCCTTTTCCATTCTCTTTGGGAACAGGAGA
Organism: Neodon shergylaensis; assembly: GCA_025134845.1. Lineage (NCBI taxonomy): Eukaryota > Metazoa > Chordata > Mammalia > Rodentia > Cricetidae > Neodon > Neodon shergylaensis. Next base: position 1,196,416 of record JABTXL010006025.1, read on the forward strand.
TGTTGAAAAAGAGGAGGCGATACTCTAAAGAACCTATCCCATGTTGAGCATGGATGAACAGCATGGCCTTCTGTCCTCTCCCTGGCATAAATCTTTGCAGACCTTGGGGACAGATGAAGTCCCCCAGAGTGAGTGAACCAGGGTGAATATTAGCCAGTGGGAAGCAGGAAGAGGAAGGAACCTGATAATCCCCCTCTCTTCCCTCTTACATGAATTCACCTTCTGGCTCTGCTGAAAACTTCGGATGCCCAAGCCCTGTGTGGACTGTCATGCTCTACCATGTCTCAGATGGAAGTGGTATTCCAGAAGCCACCTTCCTAAATTCTCTACAAGCTGTCCTTTCTCTTCACCTTCAAATGGAAGCTTCCAGCAAGTACATCCTCAACTTACCTTGGCGTTCTAGAGGACTCAGTCCATCCCCACGGCCCCCACATAGCCAATGGCCTAGAATTCAGAGGAACACTGAAGACCTTGTTCCGAAGTGTTTCTAGAACCCAGTCAATGTGCTTTTAGCCGGTGCTGGTGGAACTGTGGAGCCAGGTGACCCAGATTCAAGCTTCGGCTCCTGGCTTTATTAGCTGCAAGATCTTTAATCTCTCTTATCAGCCTAATGGAAATAATGCCACTGGCCTTCCTTATCTGGAAATGCCATCACCGGGATCAAAGGGTATAAACCGGAGAAAGCAATATGTAAGCCATAAAGTAGTCTACAAATGGTAATTGTTACTGTCATACGAGAATTTGGTCTAATGAACTTAGCGACCTCTTTATGTCTAAACAACACCTGTGTTAAAAAATTGACAGAGTTCTGAAACCTCTTCACAAGTTATATTCATGTTTTATGTAAATCGCAGCCCAAGAGAACAAATAATATCTGGGAAGCAAATTCTTGAGGTGGCTCTTTGTTGGTTGTTTGCTGTGTGTGTGTGTGTGTGTGTGTGTGTGTGTGCTATAGAGGTGTGAATCCATGTTATATAGGTAGTCTAGCACTAAGCTACACCCTCCAGCCCTCAGGGCAGTCTATTTTGTAAATAAAGTTTTATCAGAATGACACACCTATTCTCTTACATAGGATTGTTTGGATGGAAGCCACACCCCAGCCCCTGGCATCCATCTATTCAAAGAGTCTGAAATGTTTGGGTGGAGGCTCCACCCCAAGCCTCCACCCCTGGGAGTTGCCTTAGTCCAGACTCTATCCCCGAGAAAGTCCATCAAACAATGACTCCTCCCCAGAGATGCTCAAGACCACTCCCACAGGGTATTTAAACTGCATCCCCCCCAGAACAAACACATGGTTTTCTGATCTTCCTTTCCCGTCTCCTCCCTGGGGGACTGGAAGGCCATCCAGTCATGTTTGTATTTATTAGACCTGAACGTTTTAAAATTCAGTTTGATTTGGTCTCATTTGGATTGTTGCATCGGCAGAAAGGCTTATTGGAGTGCAGAAACTTCAATGATCATGACTGTTTCCACACTGAACTGTTTTTCTAATATTGTATTTTATGTGTATGGGTGTTTTCTCTGCTTGGATATATCTGTGCACCATGTTTGTGCCCGGTGCCTGTGGTCATCAGAAGATTTGAGACCCTGATGTGGGTGCTCAGAATTGAACACTGGTCCTCTGGAAGAGCAACCAGAGCTCTTACCCATTAAGCCACCTCTCAGAGCCCCGTTTTTTACCTTTTTAGAGCAGGAATGAGTATATGCAACTGAATTTCTGTGGTGGAAATGCTAGCTGTTCTGCCCTTTACCATGAGTGCACCAGGGCAGAACTGCGATCTTCACATTGCAATTGTGAAATTTGTTTTGTTTATTTATGTATTTGTATATGTATGTATGTATTTTGTGTGTGTGCATGCACACGCTTGTATATCCATGCACAGAGCACGTGTGAAGGTCAGAGGACAATTTCAGGGGTCAGCTATCTCCATTCTCCATGTGGATCCCAAGGAGAAAACTCAGGTTCCCATGTTTTGGAGAAGGTGCCTCTACCCACTGAGCCATCTTACCGGCTCTGGTTTTTATTTGCTTTCGATTCTTTTGAATTTTTATTTTAGTAGATATGTAGAGAATATAAAACGCACCGGTTAAGTTTAACATGCCCCTAATGCAAATAGATAAACACACATGAGCAATCATGTCGGGGTGAATAGTCAGAAGTCCTTAAGGAACGGTTTCCAGTTTTGCAGTGCTGTTGAACATTTTGCCTGCAGCCCTCCTTGCTGCCACATTGTTTCCTTGTACGGTAACCTGTGCTCCTATTCCCCTTTGACTACTATTTGAGCTGGTCTCGCTTCACTATGGAGCCCAGTAGCACAGGCAATAGATAGGATTTGCTTTCCTGTAGACCCAGGGCTCCTTGGTAAAGCCTAGTGATAGGACCCAATTCCAGCCTTGCCCAGGTCTGAGAAGTGCATGCTGCTAGTGAAATCCAGGTCTCGACACAATTAGGCCACTGCTGCATTATTTTTGGCCGGCTGCAAATGTGCTTTATCTGCCTTGATGACAAATGGATTACACTGAACCTTTTCATGAGTTTCCAAAGACAAAGGGGAGGGATTAAAAAAAGGTCTCACAGACTCCACAACCTGGAACTCTACAGAAAGAAATCCGAGGTACATCAGAGCCTCTCTCCCCTCCTCCCCCCAATTCTTCCATTTCTCCAGTTGTTCCTAACATCCACTAGACTTTTTGCTGGCACTTGGCTGAGTGAAGTCACCTGACCCTCCCACCCCATCCCACCCATGCTGTCTGGCTTCTGGACTTCTAATGAGACTGTACCTTTGCCGGCTTTGTGTGCCTTTGAATTCAACCCAGCATTCTGAAAGAGCAGAGACCTGTGCTCTGATTTGAATTATTAAAGTGGGTCAGTATTTATGTGTTTAGCAGCAAGGTTCTTTCTTCCACTATTGCCTATGGAATGAAAAGGGATATCTTACAGTCCTTCGCCTTCGAACCATCAGCAGCCTGTGGGAATGCTTCCTTTATCTCTCTTACTATGATGGAGGGCAGATTCTCAATTCCTTCCATACCCCTTCCTCCTTCCAACTCACATTTGCTGGAGCCAAGGAACTTCCTATGCCTGGTAGAAACTGATGGAGTTGGTATCTATCAGGTATATACATTTTTTTCTCCTTGACTTTTGTCTGAAGTCGAAACAAAGGCATTTTCAACATTAATTCAGACAGTGAAATGTTGGTTTGACCTATGGATAAATGTTTTAGCTGTCCTGAGATGGTCGGCTTTGTGAGGGCTCATTTTTGCTGACCTGTGTTGCCCTGTGTCTACTATATGATGCCAACCAGTGTTTACTAAACGGATTAACAAATGAAGACCAGGTATTTGGGGTCATCTGGACTCAGTTCCTAACAATGTTGAGAAATTCCTCAACAATGGTTTGGAAGCAAAGGGTACAGAAAGACTAGGGAACCGTCCCCCCACTGTTCGGACTGCATCCTCCATGTTGAGGCAGCGAACACACGTAATGTCTAAAATTAAATTGAGACTAAGAAAACTCTCTGGTTGCTATGCATCAGAACACCCACATTTGCGTCCCAAGGGCCCCAACTTACTATGACTCTATAGATAAGAATTTTTGCTGTGTGCTTCAGTTACTCACCTACGAATCAAACAATCAAAAATGTACAGTTTGTAGAGAAATCGATTCTGATGAATAAACGGAATAACTATTTTGATATTGGGTCAGGTGAAGTATTCAGCAAATGAAAAAGAAAGACAAGCTCATCTCTGTATTTCTCCCTTTTCCCTTATCCTGGATTATTTAACATCGGAATGTTGACAGGACTCAGGAGAGGGGTGGTTTCACAGCAGCCGTGCCAGAGTTATGATGTGCTTTGAGATGGGGATCTCAAGCTAAAAGTTTGGACGTTGAGGAAAGATTTCTAGGAACTAGACCATTTTCGCTAAGGAGACTCGTACTTTACCTCCATGCTATATAGGTGCAAACACACATACACACACACACGCATCAGACCACACGTCTGTGGCAGGTGTACTTTATCTCCTGGAAAGACAGATACACTGAAGTTCTAATCTCAGGTGGCTAGAAATTTGGCTTTATTTAAAGTGCAGTCTGCACATGTCATAGAAGGCAGGTAAAATCGTCCTGAATTAGGCCTGAGATGGCCAATCTCAGTTGTAATCTCAGGACAGAAGAGTCGAGTCAGACTGAGAGCAGTGGTTCTCTTGACTTGCCTACCCTTGGGGGATTAGCTTGACTGAGTTAACTGGGGTGAGAATATCCCTCCACTGTGCTGGGCACCTGGGTTAGGATCCCCCTGACATGAGAAATAGGAGCTGAAAACAGCGTGCAAACCCTCTCTGCTTCTGCCTGTGGACATGATGTAACCAGCTCTCTCAAGCTCCTGCCACCATAATTTCCCTTACTTGATAGAATGTATCCGTCATGGAACTGTGAGCTACAATCAACAGTTCCCCCCTGAATGGTCCTGTCAAGGTATTGCATCACAGCGACAGAAAAATGACTAAGACAAGGTCCTTAACTGGATGTTGGGCATCCTTACAGGAGGCTGAGAACCATAAGAAGACAGATGCGGAGAGGAGATGGCCATGTAACAAGGCAAGAGTTTAGGCTCCATTCGTATTTCACTTAGCAAAATGGACAGGATATACCAGGGTCACCAGAGCCAGGAAAAGTGAGGTTCTAGCCTCTCAAGGGGTATGGCCCTCCACCACTTTATGTACTTCAAGCCTACAGAACTGTCATACATTTATTTTAAGAGACCCACTTTTAGTGTTTTGTTACTGGAGTATTAAAAACCTAACAATGATCTACCCTGAAGTTTCCCCAAGCATCATAAATTTTTAATGCTGAACTTGTATTGACAGCAAAGGACAGAAGAGTTCATTGGACCGCATCTATGTTTGACAGCAAAATTATCATTTGTATACTATTATATGGCTTCCACACTACTTTCTCCTCCTAGCCTCTTGATCCTGGTGATGACATCTCCAGATAAGGAAAGCCGGTAGCACTATTTCCATTAGGCTGATAAGAGAGATTAAAGGCCTTACGGTTAATAAAGTCAAGAGCTGAAGCTTGTATCTAGGTCACCTGGCTCCACAGCTCCATCACTACATTGCCTGGGTTCTAGAAAAGCTTTAGAATAAGGTTGCCAGTGTTCCACATGAGCCCTGTGCCGGCTGTGTGGGGGCTGTGGGGGATTCACAGAGTCCTCCAGAGAGCTAGAGGGAAGCTGAGGACTGACATCTTGTTCTGGAGGTGTAGGCCACAGTGGCAAAGGAAAGGATTGCACGTCATTGAGCATTTCACAGAGATGCCTCTGTGGAGCACAGCAGGGGATAGCAGGGGACCAGATTTGCTTAACACAGACTTTTTCTGGATGGGCTTCATGAAGGAACCAAAGAGCAAAAACAGGACAGAAGTCTCTGAATGACCCTTTCCTCCTATTGGCCTAATGGAGGAACACAGGTGTAAACCGGGAGCTCGCCATTAACCTTGGGCAGGATTCAACAGCTTTCCACCACTGGGTCAGCTATGCGAGAGGTTCAAATCTGAGGGGGGAGGGTTAACTTGGTCAAGGCTCCCAAGAGCCATGGCTGACTGGTCCGCTGCCTCCCAGTCTGTGATAAGGTAGAACAGCATTGCGGGGTGTTTAGGGAAGAGTAAAACCGCTGGCCTCGTTGTGGCTAGGAAATAAAGTAAGACGAAGGGCCCACCAAGAGCATGCTCCTGTCTCCTAGCTTCCTCCCTTTACCCACCTACTTACACCCAAACCTTGGAGGCTCCTTCACCTTCTAGCAAGTACCCCAGGCTAGCACATGAGCCTTTTAGAAGCACTGTCCTAAGGAACAGAGTAACGCCCAACACCAGGACGTCTGTCTTGACATCACAAGCCATTTCTTCAGGACCACACGTTCCAGGAGTAAAACTTTTTTTGTTTTAGGATGAAGATGTCTGTTGAATTAAGAGCGGCTGGGGCTGCGTCCCCAGCACCCCAGCCGCCTGCTAGCTTATGCCCAAAATAACAACACACAAACTGTATTCATTTAAACACTGCTTGCCCATTATATCCAGCCTCTTCTCGGCTAACTCTCGCACCTGGACTAGCCCATTTCTAATAGTGTGTGTAAGCACCCCAAGGTGCGCTTACCGGGAAGATTCTAGCCTACGTCCATCTTGGATTGGAGCTTCATCGCTCATGTCTGTCCGGGAGACTGGAGCATGGCTAGTCTGAGCTCACTTCCTCTTCCTCCCAGTATGCTATTCTGTTTACTCCTCCCACCTATGTTTTAACCTATGAGGGCCAAGCAGTTTCTTTATTGCTTAACCAATGAAATCAACAGATTGATATATGACACTCCCACATCAGATGTCAGTCTGCTTTCTGTTTCTAATCTTTAAATTATACCTAGAGAAAAATGTAGAGAATTATTTAAATTTAAAAATGTAGAGAAGTAAAGGAGATAATACCCAAACTATCAATGTATTTACTTTTTGTTGTGTGCATGTGTGTGTGTGTGTGTGTATATATATATATATATATATATATATATATATATATATATATATATATAATATATATGTGAAATGAAACATTGTAGATAACATATGCATATCTATATACATATATGCACATGAAATATATATATGAAATAAAATATTACAGAAAAAGATGATTTTATTAATGGTCTCCTCTCCTTCCTTTCTTTCAGGATGGCAGTTCTTAAGGCTTCTGAGTGCAGCTAGTGCATATCAAATACTTTTCCTACTGTGTGTGCTTGTTGATTGTAGATAAGTGTACATGCATAGTAGCACGGTTGGAGGATGACAAGGTAGACAAGAGAACTTCTCTTTTTCTCTTCTTGTCTTTTAGTTCTTAAAAGTTTAGCATGTGGGACTGGAGAGATGGCTCATCAGTTAAGGGTGCTGTTTGTTTTCAGAGACCCAAAATTCCCAGTACCCACATGGTGGCCCATCACCACCAGTAACTTTAGTTCCAAGGAATCCAACACCGTCTTCTGACCTCTGCAAGAACTAGATCCCAAGCATACATTGTAGAAGGAGCTGCGGGCTGCATTCCTGCCGCCCGGCTCCTGGCCGCCTGGCTAGCTTATGCCCTGAAATTATTACACGGAAACTGTATTCTTTTAAACACTGCCTGCCCCATTATATCTAGCCTCTTCTTGGCTAACTCTCACATCTCAACTAACCCATTTATAATAATCTGTGTAGCACCACGAGGCAGTAGCTTACCGGGAAGGATTCTAGCCTACGTCCATCTTGGGCCGGAGCTTCATCGCATCTGCCTCACTTCCCTTCTTCCCAGCATTCTGTTCTGTCTACTCCACCCACCTAAGGGCTGGCCTATCAAATGGGCCAAGGCAATTTCTTTATTAACCAATGACCTTCCTCCATCAATACATGTGGCTCATAGACATGCACACAGACAAAATACCCATACACATAAAATACAAGTTAAAAAGGGAATATTCACTAAAAGTTACCATGTTATGCCAATTTAAAGATATTTAAAATGACCAAGGAAAAGAATGGTCTGCAGAGCCTTGTAGACAGATGCAGGGGGCAGTGTATGATGAGGATCAAATGGAGTGAATTTGAACCCTGTTTCCAGCACAAAATAGAGGCAAACTCCTTCTCCTGTCTGTGAGGTTCCTCTTTGTCTTGTAATTATCATTATCTAAACTTTGGCTATGGCTTGGATAAGTTTCCCTAAAGTTCTATATGAAAAGGCTTGGTTTCTAGGGTGGTAGTTTGGCAGGAGCCTTGGAAGTTCAAGAAGTGAAGCCTATTCTAGATAGGTCACTGGGGGGGGATTTTCTCATTTTCTCAAAAGTGACTGTTTCTTTCTCTCTCTCTCTCTCTCTCTCTCTCTCTCTCTCTCTCTCTCTCACACACACACACACACACACACACACACACACACACACACATAACTTCTGCCATAACATTCTGATATTACATGCATTCTTATTATGGTGAGTCACCCTTTCCAGATGCCAAACTAATGGTACCCAATTTGAAGTTGAATCATCAGAACTGTAAAGAGACCGTGAACCAATGGCTACTTTCTTCTTGTCTCGGGTATTCATAGTAAGGAGAAGCTGACTCTCTCTCTTTTCCTGCACTCAATCCTGTCCTCCTGCCTGGATATTTCCCATCAACCCATTTTCACGACTCACTAGCTAATACTTTGGGTTTCCAATGTACCTACTGTATACAGACACCTTCCAGGATTATTGCCTGCTTTCTCCATTAGAGGTTAGTTCAGTACAACAAACACACAGATGTATGGACACCATATTTGGCCCTTGCTTGACTCTTTAAGGGAGAAGAAGATTGGGGGCAGTTCTTGAATGGGGAGGAGGACACAACCTCTTAAAAATCTAGCTCTTGTTCCTCCCATCAAAACTGCAAAGATTTGTGTTCTCAATTTTTGGCTCCTCCTAACCTGCTGGCTCATTCTAGGAGTGTCACTTCACCTTGTGAGAAAAGGTCGCAGTGGGAAGAACAGGGAACAAGTCTCCGGGAGGAGTCTGCTGCTCAGTACCAATGCTGTATAATCGTAATTTACACTCTAAAAATGAGCTCCACTCTCCGAAGCGTGAATCCCTATTGATGTAAATGTAAGAGAGGACTCAATGGCATCTCTGCAATGCATTAATCTGCACAGGATCAATCATTGTCACTGCCCTGAAATCACTAATGGAGCCTCATGTAGTCTGTCCATGCGATGTGCAGTCAGGAATCCTACATAATGTATAGTAAGGCAAAAGACGAAAGCTGCTCCTACAAGCCGACTTGATCTTCGTTTGATAGACATGGGGAGCTGATCTTCGAAGGAGACGGTGGGTGGTTCTTGGGATCTTCCAGCCACTTGGAAACAAGCTTCAGTACTAGTTTTCAGTTACTTCTCTCATTCAACTAGTGTGCATGAAAGACAATTCAATATGGCTGTTGAAATTATGAATAACTTGTACCAACTTTCATGTGATATAGATGTGTTCGTGCATTTGGATGGATCTCTGGGATTGAATTTTCACCCTGTGTACATTTTAGTCCATGAACTACGAGAGTCCAGAGACCAATACACTAGAAGATCAGGAAGTTAAGCCGTACTCACGGCCTCCAGGCTAGGCTAGAGAGACAGTGTTTGAACAAAGATACGGGATGTGAAGTTTGTGTAAAATCAAAGGGATTAGACTATTGATGCAGATCATCAGCTAGGCTCTGCAAAACCCTTAACCTGAACCTGAACTCACCCTGACATGTTAAAGGGACAGGGATCATTTAACCTATAAACATGAGTACCTTCATGAGTGCATGTGTTGGGCGGGGATGGACTGAGAGACTCCCTCACTGTTGGAAGAGTTGCCAGAGAGTCTAGAATCTGACCCAGCTAAAGAGATTGTCGAAAGCTGAATTTGGGACTTTACATTTTATTTAGTTCAGGGAAATGTTGCTAACAGGCTTGGGACTTTTAGTGCAGGGCTGTGTGGAACACTCAGAAAAGGCAGTATTGCTGGGCAGACAGAAGATTTGATGGGTGCCCAAAACAAGAGCCATAGCAGAAGGGAGGACTTTGAAATGGGAGGGTGGGATGCAGGGAAGAGGTACGAGGTTGTTGATACCACACTTTTTCAAGTCGAGAGAAAGTTGATAACATAGGAGACCAAGCTCCAACAGTGTTATTTGGAGCTACAGACAGCTAATAGGATGTACTAATGCAAATTTAAAAACTAGCAGGAGCCGTGCGGTGGGAAGGTCAATACGGGTGGGCTTAATCCACGCCTTCCACATTGAGGATGTAACAGCTATTGACTAAGTGACAAATCAAGACATATATTTGTGAGAGCAGTCACAAAAATAACCAGAAGCCAACATTAAGTAAAATTGTCCCTGTGGTGAGGGACCAGAATGGTCTTTTTCCTGTATCATTTAATTGCTTACAATGCATAAACTATACTTTCATCAAAAACACTTCAGGTGGGTGCGCCTTGGGAGATAAGGTAAAGCAGGGATAAAAACACCTGGACTGTTTGCAAAAACCTTGAGCCTGTGTTACCCTGATTTTCTGTGTGTAACTGAAAAAAAATTTATACAGCATGCTTTAAAAGTAAGAGTCCCTAGGGCGGTATTCACTCACAGTTCTGTGATGACAGCCACGCTGGACTTCTGGGCTCTTCAGTGCAGTAGCCACCAGTCACAGGTGTCCCTTGGGTGCCTGAACAGTGTCCAGTGCCACTAAGGGATCTAATTCTATTTTTGGTTTATTTTAATTGATTCTGATCCAAGGAGCAACATGTCACTGGTGGGTAGGGGACTGCGTGGCACAGCTAGCGAACTGGATGGGAGGTGTGAGCCGTCCTCCTTCTTACCATCTACATTTCTACGTTCCTTGAAATTCCACAGAGAATGCTACACTTGGACACTGCAAGAATGCCAGGACTTCTTAATTTGAAAAAAAAATACAAAAAAGTAAAACCATGGAATGGCTTAAGAGAGGGTAAGGAGTCTATAAAGCGGTTGGCCTGCTCGGGTGGACAATTGTCTTTGGGATGCCTCTCATCTCTGCGATCATGTGACTCTGAGCAATCCTTCCGTCTTGTCCTTGCACCACAGAACTTAGATGGCAGTTCTCTGGGAACTAGTCCCAGCTCCTTTCCGCTATCAGTCTTCCCACAATCCTTTGCCACCCTTGTCCAAAGCTTCTCCCTCTTGTTGCCTGTTGGGGTTGGGGTTCATTTAGACACACGCATGTACGGCCTTTGCTCTCTCCTGAGTGAGAGAAGAAATATACAAGTACATCCTACTTACCATGTTCCCTCCAATCTAAGAGAAGGGCACTTACCAAGAACTAGGGGTCACATGATCTCTATCATCTAAGACCCACACCTGGCTCCTTCCCATCCATCAGTCTGTCTCCCTTTCTGGGTTCTGATCATCCCCCAGTCATCAGACAAAGCGATGACTCTGTCACTGCTTAGCCATGGGGCCACAAGTTACATGCTCTGCTCCCTCGGCTACTAAGTAGAAATCAAAACTGCAGGGACGTCATGAGGTTCTAGGAAGGACGGAACAATATGTTAGGAAGGAAGGAAGGACTCAGTGCAGTCATGCCAGATAGCATGTATCCGTGGTAGCTCTTCTTGACTTCCCAGTGCAAATTTCCAGTCCTTTGGTTGTTCAAAGTATCAGTCATCTGCTTTCTCCCATGGCCTACCAAACACTTTAGACAAATGGCATAAATATGGCAAAATTGGGGGCGGAATTGCTTTTATAGAAATGATAGATCATATCAAAAAGACTTTCTTAGGGTTTTACTTCTTTTCTGTGTATGAGTGATATGCTTGTATGTGTGTATATTCACCACATGCATGGCTGGTGCCCTCAGAGGTCAAAAGAGCATCAGATTCTCTGTGACTGGAGTTATGGGTGGTGTGAGCCACTGTATACTGTGACCTGAACCTATGTTCTCTGCAAGAGCCATGAGTGCTCTTAACCACTAATTTATCTCTCTGCCTCTCAAAGATATTTTTAAAAATATGATGACAGACAGTATTCTTAGTCTGAAGTGACTTACAGAAGTAGAAATGGCCTGTTTTGCTGGTCCAGCTTCTCCCCTTACACTAGGAGTAGGCCCTGACTGAATGTTATTACCATATCAATCTTATGTATGAGGGCATTGGAGAAATCTGTATCTACATGACCGTATGAAGACAAATGATCCTCCTTTTCTTTGCGAAGCATCTTTTTATTAATATGAAAGTAACCATGCACACACACATGGAAAACAATGAGGAAAATAAAAGCAAAAACACTATCCATGACCCTAACTCTACCAAAGATGACTGCTAGGAGACTTCTGGTACACTCAAATTCAGAAAGATATGCACATGTATATAAATCCAATCATAACCTAATGTATGTCATCATTCCCTTCAGCTGTCAGTTTGACATGCTGGAAAGAGAGAACCTCGATTAAGGAGTTGTCTTTATCAGATTGGCCTGTGGGTATGCTTAGGAGACATTTTCTTGATTGATGATTGAAGCAGGAGAGCGATCCCTGGGCAAGTGGGTCTGTGCTGTGGAAGAAAGGTAGTGAACCATGGCAGCAAGCCAGTGAACAGTGTTCCACCATGTTTTCTGCTCGAGTCTCTGCTCTGGGTTCCTTCTTTGACTTCCCTTGATGATGGACCTAACTATAAAATGAAATAAACCCTCCCTGTTCCACGCTGCTTCTGGTCATGGTGTCTACCACAGCAAGGGACAAAAGAGAACTAGGCAATCTGTATGCAAGTAGATTAGGTGTTATATAATCCTATAATTATATTTATAATACACAGGAAACAGATAACAGATTCACAAATGGGAACCCAAATGGGATCGTGAAGTCCATGGCATTTTAAAGTATTTTTGTTATTTAACCACATGTTACAGAGCTTCCTTTATCAATGAGTTTATATTTGTATCTTTTTTTTTTACCTAATTTAATATTCTCGTATGTAGCAAAAGTTCTGTTTTTCCACCAATCTCCTCTTGAGTAGCCTTAGATGGCTTCCTGTTTTCACAGATTGTTCTGTTGGTTTTGCTATTTCAGACTGTCTTGGTAATGACTATCTCCATCCGATTATCTCTGGGAAATCATCTTAAGCATGAAATAACTGTGGGAAAGAAAAGCATGCTCCTGTGGGTTTTAATTTCTATTGGCCAAATCTTCAGAAACGCAGCATGCTGCTCTTGCCCTGGAGGTCGGCAAGCCACAGTTAGCCCTTCTCTGCCACCTTCAGTGGCTGTTGTCATTTTTTTTTTTTTTTTTGGCCAGTCTGATGGATGAAAAAGAATGTCCGATTTTTGTTTCAACTTTAATTTTTTAAGCTGATTATTGATGCCTGTGGAGTAAATATCTTTTCATAGGTAGAGCAGCCATTGTCCTGATTGTTCCGCTGAAGACACTTCATTGTTCTCGTTCTGAAGCTGAAAGAAGATGGAGACAAGATGCCTTCACATCCTTAAATTTAGCTCTCTCCTGCCCTTCAGTGTCTAGACCTAGCTTGCCGTTCAGTGCTAGTTTAAAGGACTCAGCCATCCATGAAGACTTTCCAATGTCATTCACACAGCATCTCCTCTTCTGTTTTCTTGGTGTTGTGCTCTCTCTCTCTCTCTCTCTCTCTCTCTCTCTCTCTCTCTCTCTCTCTCTCCTCACCCCGTGTGTGTGTGTGTGTGTGTGTGCCAGAGATGGACACAAAGCACCTTCTTTAGGTACTGCCCACCTTACTCTTTGAGTCAGAGTCTCTCATTGTCTTGGAGCTCACTGATTAGGCTAGGCTAGCTGACCAGTGAATTCCAAGGTTCTACCTGTCTCTGCCTCCTCAGATCTGGGATTGCAGGATCACATGGATCTACCCAGATTTTTACGTGGCGGGGATCAGAATTCCCATCCTCGAGCCTGGCTCTTAAGCATTTTAGCATCTGTACCATCTTTCCATGCCCTGTTCTGTGGCTGTAAAAACATTTCTGGGTGGGATGGTTGTTTATGTCATTATTTTTCTGCCCTCCCCGCAACAGTTTTTACATCCTTAATTCAAGGTCTAACCCAATCACAAAGGAGACTGGAAGACCAAAGGAAGCTCACAGATACTCAAAGGTCATTGCTTTTGACCTTTGTTTTGGAAACTTCAGAAGCATAAATTCATGTGTGTTTATTATCTAGTTGATTATAATTATTAAAGTAGTCCAGATGAGGGAATTAAGTTCAGGAAAGTCAGGCAACCAACTTAAGGTTCTCGTGACAGAGCTGGGATCTTCACCCTGCCACTCTGCTTCTGAAGCTGGGAATCCTAATGAGTAAGTTATGAAAAAATTAATTTAGCAAATAGCATGTTTCCCATAAAAACAATGAACAAAAGTGAGGACTCAGACCAGCAAAATCTAGCCACACGTGGGTGAGTGATCTCTCACTGATGGAGGAGACGAGATGTTAATCATCTCTGCACACTCATGGTGTGTACTTGTGGATAGGGTGGTAAAGTCCCAACCAATCTGGATGTTTAAAAACACATATACATCATGATTTCAATTCCATTCGGAAACCGTGTCTTTATCTCCCAATACAACTAAAGTGAAACTGGCTGAGGAAGGAAAAAAATCCATTTTGCTATTTCGTACAGTTTGTCAGACTAGAGAAACGGGATTGAATTTCAAAGCCATAGGCAAGCTGGCTACAGTCTGCAGTTACACAGCTGATAGGTTCCTCCCCCTCCTTTATTTACAGCCCTTTTGATAAGCCTTCAGCAAGTTACAGAGGTTGTTCTAGTTGCATCTTGTTTGACTGGATTAGAATACTTGATGACAGTTTGGAGAAGTTTGAGGCAGATGGTTCTTGACATTTTTCATGGCATCAGTTACAAACCACGCAAGAAGCTCTTTGAGTCTTTGTTTCTCCTTCTCTCAGAAGCCACTGTAGTAGGTCGTTAAACTTTCATTTTTCACAGTGCTGATTAAGGCATACTCCAAGGCAGATGTTACTCCCACGCCATTTTTAACAATTTACATGTAACACCAAAGCTGGCTTTGTACCCCTCCCTGTGCCACTCTTTCAAGCCTTCAAGGTCAATCCGAGAAACACCGAGGCTCCCCAAACAATGGAACATCTTGCAAACTTCGCTGGGTTGCAAAAGCCCTGCCTGGGCGCAGAAGCCCTGCCATTTACCGTCCCTACATGTACGCATTTTGCTAGTCAACACACAGGAAAACTCAATAGTGCTCTTTCTCCACAGAGGGAGAGGATTGTTAAAGAGGCAGCTCATTAAACCCAGAGAGGAGAGAAAGGGAAAAACAAAATACACGACAACAGCAACAAAAGACACAAGTCTGAATACAACCTGTCAGACTATCTCACTTTGTATCAAAGCCGTTCTAGAATGAGACATGATTGACAGTCCTGAAGCACAAAATTCATCGCACATCGCCGATGAGATGCAAAACAAAGAGTAAGAAATACGTCGCTTTTCTTCTCCATGTTTTCGTGACTTGGTAAATTACACACTATTTAGTTCAGCTCAAGAGAGCTAAGAGTAGATGGAAGCTCCTTTAGGTGGGGCACAGTGTTGACAAATGTGCTCGTTACATGCAAATCCTGACAAAATTCTACTGTACTTCAGGGAAGCACAACTTTTTTTTTCCGTTGCTTGTGAAATAATTCTGAGGCACACTCCCTGTATGTGCGGATGATTACATCCTGTCTAGGAAGACGGTGTGTGAGCAATCAGGAAGACAGCATACATGGAGAATGCTAGAATATACTCCCCACCTCCTTTCGTGGGTCGCAGACCCTGGACTGCTCATTCTTCAGGAAGGGAAGCAAAGCCAGAAAAAAAAAGAGAGAGAGAGAGAGAAACAGTATCAACAAAATTAGCAATAGGATCAGTGGTCCCCTCCCTCTGAGGTAGGGAACCAGGTTACGGACAAGCAAGCAACTCTGGCTGGAAATTGAATTTTGAGTGATGCTGGTCTAGCACCACCTTTGATAAAATATCTGGGAACCTAACCTTTTTCTTTGTCTTTTCCTCATTTCTTACTTGTAAGAGAAGGAGATGAGAAGCACAGGAAGGGCAAAGAATTTCCTGGTGCTGGAGATAAGGCTTTGGGAAAGCCATGCTGCTATCCTGGGGTGTCTGTTCTCTTGACCTTGGTACTGAAGAAACCTAAGACAGAAACTGTAAATGACAATAAACACAGGAAAAAGGATGTTGTTTTACAGCTTAATGGTCAAGGGAATCCACCCGGATCTGGTGCGCTGACAAAGGTTACTGGTTACTTCCTGGAAACCTGACAGCAAGGAAGACCCAGACAGGGAAGAAAAGACAGACACGTGGTCTCAGAGCTGTGATCAGGCGGGTTGTGCTCAGGCTGACAGAGGACACCGACTGCACAACCAAGTCATTCAGCAAGTTTATTACTTACAACACAAAGAGGATGAGTGATCTGGTCTTGGTGGGAGGTCTCCACAGGGGCAGGTCTCAGGTTGCAACCACTAACAATGCTCCATCCACTTCCCACAGAGCGTGGTTCTCCTTCTCTTTCAACATTGTTGCATTTTTAGCTAATATGGTTGTGTGTGTGTGTGTGTGTGTGTGTGTGTGTGTGTGTAACAATGTTCACATTTGGTCACATGTTCCTCCTAGCCAGTGGTAGCCGCTAGTAGTCTCCTAAGAAAAGTACGCAGAGGGCGTGTGAGAATAAGGCTACCACCGGCTGCACAGAGCAGGGAAGTCATTTTAACAGAAATCTTACTCAGACACTGTCAAGCCAATAGACCAGGAAACGACTGCCATTCGAAAGACACCTTATCTTATAGTTTTATACTCACGGGTTTGAAAAGACAGACATGCTTGTGCATCTGTGGACAACATGGAGTAGCATCAAGATCAGCAAAGAAGCTAAGAGAAAGACGGCACCGTGGAGAAGAGCCTATATTGTAGAGTTTGAAATGAGCAAGACAGAGCGAGGACTGGACGATTCCGGCAGATCCAAGGTGGGGGAACTCTGTGAGGAGGTGGCTGGGGTGTCGACCCAGCCTTTGGAATGCAAACTGTGGGTAAGCCATTTGTCATCCCTGGGCACTGCCTCACCCTGCCAGGAGCTACCTGTTCAGACCCAGTGGGCAGAAGGCAGGAGCATGATAAACACAAGGATCCTGCTCTCATCAGCTTCTCTGATGGGCATGGACCAGTACACTGAGCGCAGGGTCCCAGAGACCAGGTGGAGAACAGTGAGCCCAAAGAGCGATTCTTGGCTACAGCGCTGGGCTGCTGGCTCCTGCGAGCAGGCTAGGCAAAACCTGCTTTCGGACACAGCCAGGTTCTTGCTGGCTGTTAATCAAAGGTATCAGATGCTTGCCACCTAGAACTGTCCATGGAGTGCTCACAGCGTGGCAGTTGCTTTACTTTCCCCCAGAGTGATGACTCCATCGGGGAGCATCAGAGAAAGGCGGAATGAGGCTGGGCAAAGGAAAGCCCAGTACCCATCACTAACTTAACCTTGGACATGGCATCCTATCCCTTTGGCTGAATTCGCTTTACTGGAGGCGAGGAACTGGGGTGAGCCCTAGTCAAAGGAAGACTAGCTGAGAGTGTGAGTATTGGGAACTGAAATCCTGGGGACTAAGACTAGAACCACAAATCTTCCCTCTCCAATTACATGACAGCAGAAAGCAGGCTGTGCCATGCTTGTGTTAGGCTATCTCCTGTTTTACAGGAGTAGCTCAGGAGAGCGCTATCTCTTACAGTCCAGAGCCGCCTTCTACATTTCGGGCTGCACACACAACCACTCTAAAATGCAAGGCAAGTGCAAACGCAATCAGCGGAAGTCCACAGTCTGAAGGCTCATAGAACTCTGTGCCAAGGGATATTAGCATATAACAAGAGGGGAAGATAGTAACAGCCTTAAATAAACAAATAAGGAATGTTGATAATGCAGCTGCTTTGGGGGTTTGGTGGGAAAGGTGAGCTGGAATGCCCCGGTCCAGGGTAAGGAGACACCTCAAGAGAAGATAGTCTGCACCATGCAATGGTCGTGCAGTTTTGGCAAGCAATCTGGTTGGTCCCTGGCAAATTTAAACATGTGCAGACCCTTTGATCCAGTGATTGTACTTCTGGGAACTGAACCCAGAGAATTAATACAGTAAGCACACAGGGACACATTTGTGAAGAGAGACATTGATGTGCTTTTAAGATAAGTAAATGGATGTATAGTAGATAATTAAAAGTAATTCCAGTGTCTACGAATGGTACATCAATTTGATAAATAGCAGGTCAGGTTACATGGAAATCCATTAAAATTGTCAACTTTTTTCTTTTAAAATATATTTTTAAATTTTATTTTTCACTAACATGCAAACTGACATTTTCCTTATGGCATTTTCATACTAACTTAGTTTTGGTTGCTCTCCTCCCACTCTACCCCCCCCCCCATTTAAAGTAATAGACTTTGTTTTATTTTTAAATTAGCACAGAAAATAATGGGTCTCCTTGTGACCTATTCGCACAGTCAGTTGTGCTTGATAAAATTTTCAGTTTGTTTCTGCAAGGGACAACCTCTATAGGATAGGGTTGGAAGGAAAGAACAGGAAAAGAAAGAAGACTACAGACAATTATAAGCTATTAACTGTGATTATTTCCTTTAGGATTTTTCTGATTTCAACGTTTACTTTTTGTCTGTGCAGTGTTCCTTTTCCACATTGAGACTGTGTGCATTTGTACAGTAGGAAGCTAAAGACTAAAAGGTATGCCTCATTTTCTCTTAGAAATAGAATCCCTATACTGAATACCATGGGCAACTTTAATGTGTTGAGGGAAGACATCCCACAATAAACACCCATTTCCCCATTCCCAGTCTGCAGAACATTATACAGACAGTGTGTGATGAGCAAGGAGTTAGGGCGGCAACAGGTAGACGGTTCTGTTTGGCCAGAGCCATCACAGTACCACAGCACGCAGAAGCACTAAGTCACTCTGCACACAGCTAAAGCATTGCTGAATTAGAACTTCATACTCCCCAACCTGGCTAGCTCAGTCTTGTAAATAAATATCATAATCATCATCTTGAAAAGTAATTGATGAAGCCGCATACCCCCGATTTTTCATTTCTCCGTGTATCTTAACATACCCTACCACAGACTCAGCTTCAAGTGGGTTTCTTTCACTCTGAACCCAAGCCAAGAAGACATCTGTGCCCTCAGCCCTTCCAATATATCCCATCTGCTATTCTCCATGTCCGGGGAGCAATATGGAATTTACAGTGTTAGCTTTTGTATATACCATTAGGTCGGGTGATTTCTTTTGAAAAGTGACTTTTTCCAGGGTTGCAAGTTTTATAAGGCAGTCCTAGTACGTGATGTTCCCATTTGGATGGTAACAATGGGAACTCTGAGTGGAACCGTTGCTTTAACTGACAACAGAACTCACCTTGTCTGTGACGCTTCGGGAAACAAGTTTGCCATGGGAGGCATGCTGGTCAAGCAGCTTCGGTGGCTGGGTTAAGCCGGCATCATCTCTCACCGAAGTCAAATCAAACAGTGTCTTTGGAATGAGGACAACATTTGTTTGGCATTCGGCGTGCTGCACAGCGAAGACATAGGTCAAGCCATCCTTCTGACAAATTAACCCTAAAGAGTAGATCTCAGAAACAATAAATTCATCATACTGAACTAGAAAAATGGCTCTGTTCATTGATCTTCTGTCCACGCTGTAAACAGAAGCAAAGAAGAAAGGAACACCAATTCTTATTTACGAAAAAAGATGAATTTAAAGTATTTTCGTGATGAGATAACACTCTCTCTTAATTTTTCAAGTTACCATGTGACAGCTTGATGTGAGTGTGTCTGGCTTTTATCATCGGAATGAAGAGTGTCAGTGCCAAGACGGGTGGAAGAGACGCTGGTGACTTAATTATTCTAAACAAGCTTAGGCTGTGGTACACAGAAGATAACAGCTAACTGTACTGCTACATATGCGCTGATATACAAGTCAAGACAAAGATAAAAGATTTTATTCCGAAGAGAAAACACACTTAAAGAAAAGCCTTTGTCACAGGGGTTTGAAACAGAAAGGAAAGGAACAAAACAAATAAGCGAGTCTGGAAAAGCTTCCGCAGGGACACGCAGTGGGGGCCGGGCCTCCTCTCCCATGCAACACCCTTGACCTTGTTCTATTTTCAGTCTTGCTACATAACACATTGGAAGGTCTTGAACTTTCAGTCCTTCTGCCTCAGCCTCCTGAGTGTTGGAATGGCAGATGCATATCCCCAGGCCTGGTTCCTCTCACAGTCAAGGGTGCTTCTTCACCCGGTGTATAATTAAAGCAACTCATAGTCCCATAACATGTGTTGCTGTGGGACAATGGCTTGTACCCTGTCAATTGTATTTTAATAAAATGCTGATTGGCCAGTAGTCAGACAGGAATTATAGGCGGGACAACCAGGCAGGAAGTAGAGGTGGGCAACGAGAACAGGAGAATTCTGGGAAGAGGATTCTGCTTTCTGCAGTCATGACCCAGCCACAGAGCAAGCAAGATGTGACTGCCTTCCCAAAAATGTACCGAGCCATGTGGCTAACACAGACAAGAATATAATATAAGTTATAAGAGTTAATAAGAAGCCTGAGCTAATGGGCTAATCAGTTTATAACTAATGCAGACCTCTGTGTGATTTCTTTGGGACTTAACGACTGCAGGAACCAGGTAGGACAGAGAACCTCAGTCAACAATGTGTTCTTTACTTTGGAATTTGGAATTCATAATTTGAAACACCCCCTCAAACAACCCTAAAAATGCTTCTTACCACACTAAGAATGCATAGACTCTTGATGGCCAGAGCACCTTTGGGTGCCTAGCGTCTGTCCTATTCTTTGACACATATTGGAACTGGGGAACCCTTCCAGAGCCCGTCACATCACCCTGACTTTATTTTTTAGAAGATCACTATAACTAGATGAAATAAAAGGCAAGAAGGGTCAGTAGGTACCAACCTGCTCCTGAAGACAGTTCTGCTCCAGACTGAGCAGTGTTCATGCTGGTTGACCTCAAAACAGGGAACTGGCTTCTAGAGACTTCTGTAATCCCTTCAGCACGACACACCTATCTCCAGCAATGCTTATCCCTGTGCCCGGACTTAGGGAGAGCTTGTTGTTGGCTCTCTTCTGACCCACAGGTTGCTGTCTCTGGACCTTCCTCATCTATATTGAATCCCACAGTAAATCTCAAAGCCCACGGAACTCATGCTGGTTCTGTTCTCTACTTGAACCCTGAGAAGCCATTGCCTGCTTCTGACCATCATTCAGTCAAGCCAGGGACACCAGAGGAGTAGAGAGCTAGGCAAATCAGGCCATGTTCAGAGTTACTAAGCCAAGGGGATAAGCCTGGAGAAGTTGCCGTGTCAGGGAAACTGGAGAAGGGTTGTGGCATTGGCATGGCCTCCCCTACACTTTCCCTCTGGCCTGTATTACTTCTCCAACCTATCCTGCAGTCAAAGATGGTCATTCTATCTGGTCTCTGCGGTGTTAGGTACAAGTCCACAGTGAAGTTTGAGGAAATAGTATCCGCTCCCCATAGAAAGAGAGAGCAAAGAGAAAAGTGTTAAAGGATGCACACCCCACCCCTCTTCTCTTCCAACCTTGAACTCATCCACAGTGCCTGGACCCTGCAGCCTTCTTCTACTATACCGCAGAAAGAAAGGAAAGGAGAAAGCCACCCGTGCACTGATGGAGCAGAGACAGAGCCTGGCTTCACCATGGGTTCGATGAGTTAGCAGACCAACCACAGGGCTGCTGTATTTAACCTTTATGTTAAATACACAATGAGTGAACCTGGGTATGATTCAAGATGATACATTTTAGGCTGATACTTATAACCAAATGTACTCCTGGCCTGCCCTCGGGGTCTTTGAGTCATCACAAGGAAAGGAAATGGGCAGAAAAGAAAATGTATTAGGCACCCTGATGGTTCATTTTCAGGATCAACCTGATTGGACTGAGAAATGCCTGAGATGAGCGAGGCATACCTCTGGGTGTGTCTGTGAGGGCGTTTCCAGAGCCAGTTAGGTCGGGAGGGCTTTGAACCAATGAATAATATAATCCATTCGTAGGTTCAAAATTTGCAACCAGAGGCAGGCTCCGAGGGGAGGGAGTGGGTCCCTGGATCTGTTCTTGGAGGCTGTATCCTGCCTAACTTCTTCCCGTTCCCCTTTGCTTCCTGACCACCAAGGTGTGGACTGTTCTGTTTCATCATGTCCTGTCCACCACCACCACGATGAGGTGAAACCTTAAACCACGAGCTCAGATTGGATCTTTCTCTTCTTAAGTTTTTCTACCAGGTATTTCATCACCAGACTGAGAAAAAAAAAATGTAAGCACCTACTGTGTGTTGGGCACACCCTAGCCAATTTCTCACACGTTTCCCGTTTCAGTTTTTACAGTTCCCTAGTAAGGGTCATTACTATCTAAATCTTAGAGGGGAAGGAATTGAGGCATAGAAATTAAATACCTGCCCAAGGTCAGTTAATTTGTGCAACCATAATTTAAATCTTCTGATTTAAAGCTCAATTTAATTTTAATTAGTGCGCGTATAAAACTTGTTCCTTACCTTTTTAATAAGCATATGTAAGATTACTGGAAGGATGTTAGACACACCGGCTCTGTCACATCGCAGGTTATGGATGTAAATGGGATGAGGAGGTAACGCCGCCGAATCAGGAATCAGCCGCGCTAACTCAGAGCCGTAGTCTTCTTTCTTAGGAAGTACGAAATTCTTCACCAAAAGCAGGGCTGGAATATGAGTGAGACTTCTGGTCATTTGGGGGTCACCGTAAACAGATCCCAGCACGGGGCAGGAAAGTGACTCAGGTGATATTTAAAATTCCTCCTAAGATCCCATGCCTTTGCAGCTAGGGCAAGGTGGTTCCTTTTATTCTGGCCACCATTCAGTCTCTGAAATTAGAAATGTTTTCTGTAGTCCTTTTTTTAGAGATGCTGCCCCCTCCCCGATAGAACAGAGGTTCTTACTAGTTGCTGATTGGAAAATAATTTATGATTATAATTGATTACGATTATTATTATGCCTAGAGAAAAGTCAGCATGACTGATACCAACCTCATAAGTTGGGACAAGAGCAGAGCTGCACTGGTGGGCACGGAGGTGACAGGACGAGGACAAAATACCTGCTGGTCTAGTAAAACATCCTTTCTCTCTTCCTCCATAAGAGTACTCAGGACTGAGGGAGAAAATGTTCCTCCTTAACAGCACAGAAAAATGATTTTTTTGTGCCTCTTATGCCTTTTATGGCCCCAGCAGTTTAGAGACTGAGGCAGGAGGATTGCCACAATGTTCTTTATCCAAACAACCATATTTATTTTTGCAATTGTAAACCACAAATGTATGCATGTGCTTGTTGTTTTCTCTCTCTTCTCTGCGTATTATTTTCTTTTTCATTATTTAAACTTTCTAGTTCTGGGCGTTGTGCTGGGCTAGTTTTATGTCAACTTGACACAAGCTAAGGTCATCTGAGAGGTGGGAACCTCAATTGGGAAAATGCCTCCTGAAAATTAGGTTGCAGGCAAGTTTGTAGGACATTTTCTTAGTTACTGATGGATGGGGGGGAGAACCCAGCTTATTGTGGGTGGGGTCATCCCTGAGCTGGTGGTCCTGGGATTCATAAGAAAAAAAAAATGAACAAGCCATAGAGAGCCAGTAAGCAGAACTCCTCCCTGGCCTCAGGATCAGCATCTGCCTCCAGGTTCCTGCCCTGTTCGAGTTCCTGTCCTGATTTCCTTTGATGCTGTACAATGCTGTGGAAATGCAAGCCAAATAAACCCTTTCCTCCCCACGTTGATTTGGCCATGTTTTTTTGTGGCAGCAATAAAAACCCTAACCAGCAAAGGTGTTTGATAGGCACTCACTGAAGGGTAGCTGAATGGATGATGGACCACTGAGGAAAACTTCATGGCGCTGATTTCAAAATCATTAATAATGATAGCACTTAAAAGGCGACCACGTTTATTGATGAGCTGGTGAAAGATGTGTTTTAGTAAAGGGACAACATAAAAACACTAAAAGAGCATGTCCTTGGCATCAAGGACATCAAATACTGTGTGTCCTGCTTAGAGTTCCTCCCCTGGGTGTTCTCCCTGCTGACGCTTGGGACTGACAGGGCAGGAAAGGAAGCACCAATCACGTCCTCTTCAGTGGGACAACTGCAATATTTTTAACTAGATAATCAAAACATGGATGAATCTTGGCATCAAAAGCTATGAAACTTATATAAAGCCAAAACTAAAGCCCCACCCCCAGGCCTCCTTCTATTTTCTCCGCCTGTTCTAGCTCGCTTGCTGTTGGGATGAAACGCTGATCAAAACCAACTTGGGAAAAAAAAGTTTGCTTCTTCTTTCAGTTTATAATCCAATGTCGAGGGAAGCCAAGGCAGGAACAAGACAGGAGCTTGAAACAAAACCCACGGAGGAAGGCTGTTTATTGCCTTCTGTGCCCTGACCCTGTTTATATAGTCCAGGCCCACCTGTGCAGGAATAGCACTGCCCACAGGCTGGGCCTCCAAAATAAATTAATTAAAAAACAAAAAACCCTGTCCCCACAGACATCTCTACAGACCAGTGTGATGGAGGTAATTCCTCAACTGAGGGTCTCTTTGCCAGGTGTTGACAGACAAAATTAATCATCACACCTGACTACTATTCTCTCCCTTCCCAGAACTAAACACTTAAGAAATAGATGAACAAATGTCCTCAAACTTCTGCCATGCATTCACACATATTCACACATGCTCTTCCATACCTACCCATCCATGTCCACGTACACACTGACGGCAGCCACATATGTACAGACCGCTAGCATGCAAAAAGAAGGTGGACACGCTCAGCCTAAAATGAGGACGTTCCCTCACAATTCACCACAGAAACTCACCATAGAACACGGGCTTCCTCATTGCCCCTCCTGGACCAGAGAGGCAGTCTCCTATCTTTGGGAGGGAACACAAAGCCGCGGATTTGAGATGAGACTCTGTGGCTGCATTCAGCTCACACATATGGGGCTTTTCTCCTTATTGTTTACAGATTTCCATTAGCTTGGGAGTTGACTCCTCCTGAATCCTCTGTTTTCATCGAAGACTCACACTTGTCTAACCATCAAGGACTTTCACCAGCCCACTAGGAAACACTAAGCATTCCTGAGTACAACGTGCCATATGAGGTGTTTTCTCTCTGTATTCTTTTAAAACCATCTGGAGGACGGTCTTCCCCAGTGCCTTGTATCAACAAAGGGACTGCAGGTCTTAGAGGAGAAATGAAAACGGCCCATGAAGACAGACTCCCAGAACGATGGGGGAGGTTCCTGGGAGTTCACTAAACGCTGTGTGAACTCCATGCTGCTGCCCACAACAGACACAATTTAAGGCCTCAGAAATGAACTCAAGCTCTTCCAATAAAACAAATATTTCACAGTTCATTTAATCCAAGATATTGAAAAGACCTGCAGAGCCTTGGGGTTACCCACTCCCCAGGGATGCCACAGTGTCTGAGAAATACAGATGCTCCCCTCTCTCTGCATCTCAGCAGCTGCTGCACCAACACCAGCCTTACTCTTCACCATGTTCTCTAAAGCCATTACTGGATTCAATCCAAAGGAAGCTGAGGTGGGGCTTTCCTCTCCTGGCCTCCTCATCAAACGGCATAGGGAAGTTTGGCTGGGAAACAGTCATCAGTGTCCAGATACTCATGCATGATTGTCACTCCTCTTTCGTTATGTATTATTGAATGCCTATCTTGTGTTGTTGACACCGTCCCAAGTGCTAGAGATATAGGAGTGCACAAGACTTGGGAGACACGCTAGCTTTGCAGATCTGATATTGTAGCTCATAAAAGAGACAATAAATATGTAAGACATCATGTGTCATATGGTATTAAATGCTGTGGATAAAGTTACTCAACAGTATTGGGAGCCCCATGGTGGGAGAAAGACGATTTTAAGTAAAGTAGACAAGAAAAGACTCACTACATGTGGTAAAGTCATTTATTCAGCTGTAGGACTCTGGTTTTAAATTACCATAGCTCCAAATCAGCTCCAAATGAAAGGGTAATGAAAGCCGCAGTTCGGGTGTGAAGGTCTAAGGAAACATTCATCAGCTCCCTAACCTTTGCTTTCTTGAAGGAACTGTCATCTGCACCATAGATAACTACCAGTGAAGTAGCTGTGTCCTTGCATGATGCTGGCCATGTTCTGTCATTTAGCAGGAGAGTTACTCATCACAGTTAACTAAGTCTCTCCCTTGAGAAGAGAGCAAGCTTGATCTCTTGTTTCTTTAGAGCATCTCCTAGAATGTCTCCTTATCACGATGCTTTCCCCAGTTTCTCTATCTAGTTAGTATCTTAAGCCCTTAACTAGGTTAACCAAGCTTCCATTTGAGAACCTCTTAGACTTGAGACCCAGAGAATATAAGTCAGACTTCCACAAGGCAGACACTCTCGGGTATGGAACTCAGGAGACATAAGTAGCCATTTTCCTACTTTGTGACATGGTGGAATTTGAAGCCAACATGCAGAGAGCAGCAAAAGCAAAGAGTAGAACATTTCATGGTGAATCCTAATTCCTGGTGGCTGTGGTTTACGTGAAGACCCATGCCCTACCCCAAGTGGTAGGACATGTTAGCAGGTTATGAAGCTCTAGGAGGCAGGCGTCACTAGAGGAAGTAGGTCACTGAGGTTAGGTACTTGGAGTAAATTATTCCTGGACCATTTTGGGCAGCCACAAGTGAACAGTTCTTCTCCTGGACATGTTCTTACCTCTGTGTCACAGTGTTCTGTTGAAGATGTAGCAAGACAAATCCCTCCCCTTCACCTGATTTCGTCAGGATCTTTGCTCCACTGAGAGAGGTAGGGAAGGCACTGGTGAATCCCATTTGTACCCCTCTCATACGTAGAGGTTTGTTTAAGCTTTTCTTGGGTGAAACTAATCATGGTATAAGTAACCGGTATCTGCTGAAGACAGAGGCTATGCCATATTGGTGGGGCAACTGAACACAAATCTACAACGCCACAGAAAATAACTGTGAATCCTATATTGTATTGTGATTCCTAGTAGCTCGTCATCATATGATCTGGCCCGGCTGAGAAAACACCCACACACCACCCTTTCCATCTTGTTTTCAATGTTTTCTTGCCCTGAAAACACCCACAGGTGCTCTTGAAAGGAGATACCAGAGGATTAGACTTAGGTGACTCTTCACATTCATCCTTGATGAATATGACCTATAATCCATTCTACTCCGGAAGCTGTTTACAGAGACAAAGACCTGGTTGTCACCCTGACAAATTCCACTCTAATGCTTTGGATGCAAATTCAGGCGCTTGCACTTTCTAAACAGCTCTTGAGTAGTGTGGATCCCGTGACACGGGCGTGTGAAGCAACACTCCAGGGCTTCTCCATCATCCAGAGAAAACATATGACACAACCGTGAAGGAACCAACTGGCCTCTTGACTGTTTCTTAAAATGCCACCTCATGATCTGCCTTAGTTAGGGTCTCTATTGTTGTGAAGAGACACCATGACAATGACAAGTCTCACAGAGGACAATATTTAATTGGGGCTTAGTTTCAGAGGTTTAGTCCATTATCATCATGGTGGGACAAGGCAGCATGCAGACACACATGGCGCTGGGGAAGAAGTTGAGAGTTCTCCATCTTGATCTGTGGGCAGCAGGAGAGACTGGGTACTGGGCATGGCTTGAGTTTATATGAAACATCAAACTCCACCCCCACAATGACACACATTTCCTCCAACAAGACCATGCCTCTCAATAGTGCCACTCCCTATGGGCCAAGCATCCAAATACATGAATCTATGGGGGCCATTCCTATTCAAATCACAACAGGGTCTTTGTATTTGTGGGGATCTTGGCCAGGGGACATCCTTCCCCTAGATATAGCTTGATCTCTTGTTTCTTTTGAGACTGTCTCCTTATCACAAGGGTTCTCCCAGTTTCTCTGTCCTGGAACTAGCTCTTGTAGACCAGGCTGGCCTCAAACTCACAGAGATCCGCCTGCCTCTGCCTCCTGAGTGCTGAGATTAAAGCCGTGTGCCATCACCACCCGGCTATCTATGCTTAACACAAGTTGTTCCCTTCCTCTCCCCACTTTTCCGTCTTGTTAGTACCTGCCATTCTTTAATGTGCGGTGTATTTTATTTACTGTGTTATTGTCAACATTCAGTTCTACAAGCACAGAGATGCTTGCCCAATATGTTTATTGTAAAAAAAAAAAAACTCACAGGACCTGGAACAGTCCTTGGCAGAATGACATGCTCAGATGCTTATTTGAGTGAAGAAAGATGCTTAAAAGAAGTCCCACACTAGCTCAGAACTGAGTATAATAGATGGTTATTTATTTAGGGGTAGACTCACAGATCACAATCCTCTGCTGGAACAGGGAACAGCAACCAAATCCCGCAGCCGGAAAAGAGACCGGATGCTTGCTTTACATCGGCATATATAGTATAAGAGGCCACACCCAAGTGAGCAGGTAACTTAAAGGCTACTGGTGGCAGGACTTCCTACAGCAATTGAGGAAATGGGCACCACCATAAATTCTACAATAACTGGTGGCTCAAAAGCTATTTTGATGCCTGAAGTTAGGAACCAGCTTTCAAACAAGTTGGTTAGCCTTCTACACGGTACCCAGACACCAATGTCTTCCATTCAAACAGATTCCAAGCAACTTCCGAGATACTAAACCACAGAGAAACCCTGTCTCGAAAAACCAAAAAAAAAAAAAAAAAAAAAAAAAAAAAAAAAAAAAAAAAAAAAAAACAACGTCGATCTTCTTGAAACAAGAAAGACAATGGCCAGATCAGACTCCAGACTAGCAGTTGTGACCTGGCAGGGAGGAGACATTAAAGTGTGACTTGCCTGCTATGCTTTGCCATGGCTTTCCCAAGCCTGGGTCTTAGAAAAAAGAAAACAGACTCCTCACTGCCAACTTATCAAAAATTTCTCTGTTTTGGTTTAGAGTTTTTCTTGCCTGAGAAAAATGGGCACCAAAGGCAGGGTGGGGCCTTTGCAGGAGAGAGAGAGGTACATACACACTTTCAAACACACACCTTACCTTACTCTTGTGTACTTTACTGTTCCGCAAGTGCTTTCCAGATATCAGATAAGCATACAGCCTCTACAGCCTGCCTCAGAGGCAACTGAGGGATAACGCAATTTTTCTGCCTTAGGAAATGAAAAAAAACTTGTTCCAAAAGGACGTGATCACACAATTTTTAAAAATATGACTTTTTGGTCTTAATTAAGAAAAATTATATTTATTAATAGTACACAACATGGTATGTGTGTGTTGGGGGTGGGAGTGGGGGTGTGGATGTGGTCACCACACTGTACCGAAGACTTTTTCAGCAGATTCCTCCAGTTCCTTTAACTAACACCTTCCCATCCGTGCGCTCCAGCCCTTCCCTGGTCACTACTGAGAATAGTTCAGAGGCCGAGTGTTTGAGATTCCACATGCAAGTGAGAGATTTGGCATCTGTCTTTCTGTGCCTGGCTTATTTCACTTAGTACACTGTCCTGATTTACTCATGTTACCATAGAAGCTAGGATGTGTTCTTCTTATTTAAAGCTGAAAAGCTCATATCCAACATTTTAATTAATCCATTTACCCATTAACAGATAAAAGTGCTTATTGTTTCTGGCCACCTCCTCTTCCCTCCCCAGCATACATGAAAATGTCTTCCTTTTTCTCCAATCTCCAATAGGAACTGGAGATAGGAAGTGACTCCAGACAGCAGTCCCTCAAAACGACTTCATTTTTTCTTTTCATCTTCCATAATGTAGTTGTTGTGTTAGACACAACTCCCAGGTTTATTCTGGGCAACAAAGTGATGCACACTTGTAAGGCCCAGTTCCAAGCTGCCCGAGCCATAGACCCTCAGCACATAGCTCTTATTCTTATTCCCGAAGGATTGGAATGACCATTAAAGCACGTTACCAAGTGACCCAAGAGAAACAACCCCAGGGAGCCCAACCCCCCATGCAGTTCTTGCCTCCCTCACAAGCGAGCAAAGCTGATGCAGCAACATCAGGTTCCAATGGCCACTCCTCATGCTTCCTTCTGTCCTTCTGCAGCTTCTGCCTTCCTCATGACCTCATTCCTAAGTACTGCCCAACAGAAACCTCAATGCCTTTCCCCCTCCCTCCTCACCCCCGTTGAATAATCCACAATGTCATCATGAGGATCCTTTTAGAACTCGTCCCTGATTCTTTCAAATGTTCCATGAGGCTCAGTTGCTGACTAAAACCAGGAACTCTTTCTTGACACTGTTATTTTCTGATCTTCTCTTCCAGGCAGAGATCGCACATAGTTTACTGTCTTTGTCAGGGTACTTCCATCTGGAATCAACACTAAACATAAGGGGACTCTTATACTATAGGCAGAGGTCAGAGCACCCAGAAAAGCTGCATGTTAGCGTTTATTTGCTAAACTGGACTTGAACGTGGCTTCGCCTTAATGTAAGCGTTGAAAATGTATCTCTGTATCTCCTCTGTATCTCTACCAATTTCAACCCTTACATCCTTCCAGATTCGTCAAAAGAGGTAAAAATTGTAACTCTCCCTTGCTTTGGCTGATCAGCACCCACACAGTGGGTCTCCCTGTGGTCCACAGGATTCAGGAACCCCAAGAAAACTGTGAGTCTAATGCAGACTGCAAACTTACTGCAAACACTGTGAGATGGGTGCATGTGTGTCTCCTTTGTTTTGTTTTTGTATTTTAGCTGTGTCTCAGGCTCTGTAGCAAATAATATTGTGTCTCAATGAAGGTAAAAGGTTGGCCACACCCCTGAATCCTTTTACAGCACTTAACTGTAACACACAGGCAATAACATAAAGGATTTGGGGACTTTCCATAGCCAGCTCATAGGCATGTCTGTTACTGCACTATAAGGACAAAAAAAAAAAAAAAAAAAAAGAAGACAGACATTGAAAATTAGAACAAAATCTTTAGAAAGGATCTCAAAGTTACATGACTTTAACGTAGGCTTTTTGGTTAGAAGCCTGTGAGTGAACTGTGAGTCTCCAAAAATACAGTCCTACTTGATTCTTCTCAAGTTCCATCTAGTTGTCATTCTGATTAAAGAAAGTGAAATAAATATCCTAGCTAATGTACAAAGCTGCATGGCTTAATGAAACCCTAATTGGAGAAGCCATAATTGATGAAAAGGCTCTGGTCCAGAGTGAAACCCGAGAAACCGAGTTCATGCATGTGAGCTTGAGAACAGGCCGGGTTTAGGGAAAAGGAAGACCTAAGTTCTCTGGGTATCTATCGGTTTATGATTTCAGAAATTTGGCAGTTTTTTTAATTATCTGAAAAACTAAAGAGAGCTTTCTACAGCCAATTAACCCAAGAAAGACCGTGTGTCTGTTTACTCAGTGAAGTTCCCTGCAATGCTGCCTTTGTGCAGTGAGCTACCCATCTGATCATATTTCCACCCAGAACCTGCCCCAGCTTGCTTTCTGTTGCTATGATAAACACCCTGGCCAGAAGCAACTGAGCCAAGGGTGTCTGTTTGTAGACACAGCCATCATCACAGGAAGCCAAGGCAGGAACTTGGGGCAGAGACCTCAGAGGAGCACTGTTCATTGCTTTCCGAGTAACCTTTCTTATAGAGCCCATCTGCCACCACCCACGGTGAGCCGGTCCTTCCTACATCTATTATAGTCAGTAAAGTGTCCCCAGCAGACATTCCTCAAACCAATCTATGGTGGCAATTTTTCAGAGGGGGTTCTCTCTTCCCAGGTTCAACTTGACACGCAAGGTTAGCCATCTGAGTAATTTTTCCCATCATCTTTTCCATCTAGTAACAAAGAATTAAATGGTGGAGGGGGTAAGGATTGTTACTAAGGAAATTTCTTTAGTACTAAAAATGCCTACTAAAGAACCAGTATTATATATGATGTTCTTGTTTTAATTATTTTCCATATGCAGGAGTTAGGGTATTAGGGTCAGCATATTGTATACTTTTATTTCCTTATTCTTTTAGACATTATCCCCATTTTACAGACAGGTTCCCAGATTTGAGATGTGTGTGTTCTTCAATGCAGGATTACTTAAAATAACTCTTTTGAAATAATTAGGTTCCTGTTTCCATTTTATGAGAATAACAACTTCATAATTTATCATCTTAAAGTATTTGGTTTTTTTTCATATTTACATATTCAGGTGGTGAGATAAATCCAAATAAGGTATAGAGCAATGACTTGCCTTGGTCCTACAGCTGGAATCTCCTTCGACTGAGAGTTTCTGGTGCCTTTGAGGTGACCTGATGGTTGAAGTGAAACCTGAAATCAACTACAGATATCTTCACTTTAGTCTGACAGCTCCTGATGGTTGCTAGCTGGGCCCTGGGGTGAGGTTGTTGACTTCGGAGCCTATTCAAGGTATTGTGAGTTTCCCATAACATAGAAACCTCAGGTTGTCGGAACTGCCTATTGGCAGCTGTAGACTCCCAAGTTACTTCTAGCCTATTCTTTTGGTTTAAACCGGTTCTCAAATCTTCCCAGATTCCAAAAGGATATGGATGAAGAAGAGACATGGGCCATTCCTTTCGCTGTGAGGAGAGTCAGCTGTTTGCATTCACAATTTGAAATCACCACAGGCTAGAAGGGAGCAAGCTCCTTGACTCCTGTGTTGGTTTGAATCTGAAATGTCCCCCACAGGTTCATAGCTTGAGCGCTTGTGTTATTTTGGGAGTGTGGAATCTTTAGAGATGGGAGCCTGGCTGCTAAAAGTCAATGCTCAGGACAGACCTTTGCAGCTCATACATGGCCCCTAGTCCATGCCTTGCTTTCTGCTTTTTAGTCTGCTGCAATATGAACAGTCTCTCCCTCTCGCTCCTGCCCTCAGGAACTTGTCTGCTCCACCATGCCTTCCCTACCCTTACGGCTTGAAATTGTGAAGTGAAATATGACTTTTCCTCCCTAAGTTGTTTGGAGGCGTCGGGTCACAACAGCACAGACGTAACTAACGCCTGTAGGTTACCATAAATAGAAAAACACTGTAAGTAAAAAACACATTTAATATATTTGACTGAGAGTTGGCGCTAGGAATGCAGGTGGAAAAGATTATATGGTATTTGCCTCTCTGGGTCTGGGTTATGCAACTGAGTGTGATCACTTCTAGCTCTTTCCTTTTACCTGCCAATTTCATTTCTCTTTCTAGCTGAGTCATATTCCATTGCACATATACACCACATTTTTAGTATCCACTCATGGTTGAAGAACACTTAGGTTTTTCCAATTTCCTAGCTGTTGTGAACAGAGTAGTGATGACCATGACCGAGCAAGTGTCTGTAGAGTAGGATGTTGAATTCTTTGGGCGTTTGCCAAGGTGTGGTAGAGCTGAGTCATATGGCAGATTATTTTTAGTTTTCTGAAGATTCTATATACTGATATCCATGGCAATATCTGTGGGCTTGTTAACATGGAAGTGGGGGGGGGGATTTTGCAGGGTTCCAGCCCTAGACAAAGAACCACAGGCAACTACCAATGTCTGGGAGAATGAGAATTAGCCTCTCCCACTTGAAACATGATTAATAAAAACTCAGAGAGACAAATTGGGCTTCGACCTGAAGATCCAAAAAGCAAAGCAGCCAGCCATTGGCTCTTACCTCATCCTCAGTCCAAAAATGGTGATCCTGCCTCCAGGAATCTCAGAATGAGACTGTGTCTGAGAACTGTTTCTTCCCAGCTCTAGAGAGGGGACTAAAGGCATGCATGGCCAGGTTTCTATAGCAACTACTGTGGCTACTGGGATTAAAGGTGTGTTACCATTGCCTGACTGTAAGGCAGACCAGTATGGCTGCTTTATTCTACCAATCCTTAGGCAAGCTTTATTTATTAAAATACAATTGAAATGCCATTACATTTTCCCTTTTAAATTAAAGGGGAAATAAATAAATTCTTTCTAAAATAAAAAGAAGGCTATAACTAATATAAGAAAAACTATATATAATAAGTACAAACTATATACAATATATATAGGCAATAAATGCATCAACAGTGCCTAGTCTATTTGCATATGACAAATTCAGAGAAAATACGCCATAGCTATCCTCTCTTGGTGAGTCCAAAGTATTGTACCTAATTTACTTTCTATCATAACTTGCATTACCACCCCAAACTATCTTTTGATATCTCTCAACCTTATATACTTTCCATTTCTTTTCTGAGTTTCGTAAACAATGGAGACAATAACTATAACTATCGATAGTCCTCAACTCCCTCAGAGACCCAAGAAAAAAAAACAATATTAACTGAGTAAATAGGGAATGCAAGCAAACAACTTTCCAAAAAATGTGAGTAATGAGAGAAGCAGCTGGCTGCCTGGACAGTCACCCAAAGAGTCTCTGCAATGTTTGGGTATCCTATTTAGACAAGCAGGACACAAAATATGCTGCTTCACAGAAAAGTCTGTCGAATATGCTAGGCCTGTAGGCCAAAGATGAGGGTGAGAACCAGGCTCAAAAGAACAGGCAGGGATTGATTGAGGAGGATAGTAGACTCTCCTAGCCTCTGCACACGTGCACAGGCTCACACACCCACACATACAAATGCACATACACTCACACAAATATGCACACATAACCAAAATACTTTTTAAAAGGAGATTGCAAACTCAAAACAATGCACAAGCCATATAGCTGATATAAACAGATAAAAGGTATTGGGAATGCTAAAAGGAAGATTTTTTTTAATCAAAAAGAATCTGAACAAGCTGAATTTTTATGTGTACTCACTTAACAAGTGTAAACAGGAAGGATACTGCACACCAGTTTGCTCTTTCTGTAACCGACAGCTGCTTGATTATCAGAGGGAAACTCATTAACATGATGACCACATCTATGGAACTTTCCTAGCCCTCATAGTTAGTGATAGGCCCACTCCATGTCTGTAAGAGAGTAATGCAATTTAAAATTCCCCATACAATAAATAAAATTCCCTGGGTTAGGCGAAAATGAGTTATTCCTTTTCAAATATTTTATTAATTCTTTTTTATTTGTTTGTGTTTTGAGACAGGGTTTCTCTGTGTTGCTTTGGAATCCATCCTGAAACACCCTCTGTAGCCAGGCTGGCCTTGAATTTACAGAGATCTGCCTGTCTCTGCCTCCTGAGTGCTGGGATTAAACGCATATACTACCATCACCCTGTTATTAATCCTTAAAAACAAAAATTCAATTAAAATTAATTTTAAAATACCACCCTCCCACCATCAACGACTGAGGCAGGTATAAGAGCTGGCCATGAGATCATAACAGCAGCAGGAGAGCTGTCCCTGCCCCTCCTCAGTTGGCCCCTACAACTCCCCTGGACAACTCAGTAGAGCTGGCCCAGCAAGAGTAGGTGTGGGAGAACTGATCTGGAGGATGTGAAAGCGAGAGAACTGTCCCCCTCCCCCCTGCTCATAGCTGCAAGGGGTGGACTAGCCAGGACGATGCTGGAGAGCTCACCCTGACGGTGAAGACAGGTGAGAGCTGGCAGACTGACCAACCCTGGTGATTACCCAGGCCCAGAATCAGGGTTACGTGTTGGCCTACCCCAACATCCACCCCATCTGGGATCTGCTGGAGCACAGGGGTGGGGGTGTGTCAGCCCTGTGGACCTGGGTCTGCAGGATCTTCATGACACAGGGCAGTAATAGGATGCCCAAGGAAAATATGAGAGCCCAGTATCGGTGGTGTAGCAGAGACCAAGGACCTTGAACCAGACCAATGGATAAAAATGTATGGATACATTTTTCATATGGATAATATAAACTAAAGGCTCAAGACCATGATGTCCCCACAGAATCAGCTAGTGGTTCTGACCCAGCTAGTGGGAGCTCACTGACTCCAGACGGACACCTGGGGAACCTGCATGAGACCGAAGTAGGCCCCCTGCATGCAGGTGACACTAGTGTGACTTGAGCAGTTTGTGGAGCCACTGGTAGTGGGACCAGAACCTAACCCTAAAGCGTGAACTGACTTTGTGGAACCCATTCTCTATAGAAAGATACCGTAGTCAGCCTAGGCAGGAGCAGGGTGGGATGCGGTGGGGTGGGGTGGGGTGAGGTGGGGGTGGGGGCTTGGTCCTGCCTCAATGAGGTGATAGGACAACCTTAACTGACTTCCCAGGGGAGGCCTTACCCTCTCTGAGTTGCAGATGGGAGGTGGGGTGGGAGGAAGGTGGGGAGAGTGGATGGAGAAGAGGGAGGGGCAACTGGGATTGGTATGGAAAACAAATGAATAAATAAATAAAAATGTATGAATGAAGGGGTTTACTGCACGACTCACTATGTCACACTGCACCTTCCATGAGGAGATGCTCTCTTCCTCTTTTATTTTTTTCTTTTAAATTTTATTTCATTTTATTCTGGGTAGGGAGGCGGATAGGGGAGATCAGGAAGCATGATGTGAAAGACACAAAGAATAAATAAAAGGAAAGTTAAAAAATAAAGAAGTGATGATTCAAATTCATTTAAAAAGTTGTGTGTGTGTGTGTGTGTGTGTGTGTGTGTGTGTGTGTGTGTGTGTGTGTGTTGCCTGCATGGATATAAGTACCCATGCAGAGGGCACTGGATCCCCTGGAACTGGAGTTGCTGATGGTTGTGAACTGCCATGTGAGTATTGGGAATTGAACCAACATCCTCAAGAAGGGCAGCAAGTGTTTTTAACCACTGAGCCATCTCTCCAGCCCTTGAGATGGGCTTATTTTTATTTCAAGCATCACCTGATCAGAATAGAAACAACTGTCCCTCTGTCCTAGGACTTTACATATTCATTGTTCTGTTACCACCATGAATGATCTATCGTCAGCCATTGTCCTGTAGCCCGGGGAGATCTTTCACAGACTTCATGGTAAGCTTAACACCCGGAGCTCTGAAAGACGAATCAGGATTCACATACTCATTTGCTGCATGGACGTGTTAACACTTCAGATCATCTTTAAATTGAAATGTTCTTTATCTTTTGTAACAGATGTGTAATGAATATGCCACTACTGTGCTACGTCATCCCAAGAGATCTGAACCCTAAGTGGATCACCAAATCATTAGGGATCTCTATAGCTATGACGAGTCAATCATTAAGTCTAATCTTCAGGATATTGTTTTCCAGGCACGATAGAGCAATGGGTATCTTTGTTTCTATTTTTCCATATTTTTCAGGAGGTTGGACGTTTGTCAATAAGGATGGTTGTCCCTGGAAGGTGGGAAACAAGTAGAGTCTCCAAGTTAGCCCGGCTTACTCCACTGATAGAATTCTGAGCCTGGAGAACAAAAGCCAGGTAGAACTGGGTAGATTCCCTGGTGGAGAATATAGATGCCCCAGTCCAAGAAAGGGACGCAGCAGAGTTCACAGAGCAAAACACCAAAGGACTTAGACAGAGGTCCTACTAAAATATTCAGCATGTTGCTGGTTAACACTTTGTTTTTTAATTTTTTTTTAAGCCACACATATACAGCATGAGCCATGAAGATGGGTCAGCAAGTTAAAGTACTGCCAAGGTTGAGGACTTGAGTTCGAGACCCAGGACCCACATGGTAGGAAGAGAGAACTGGCTCCTATAAGTTGTCATCCATACAAGCACCATAGAGCGTTCTCCACTCTCCCAAATTAATAAATATAATTTAATTTTTTTCAGACACACAAATAAATGGAAAAAAATAGCTGAAAGGAGTTAAATTGTCTCTGGTGTTAGAATGAATAGAAAGGGTTTTAACATTCTTATGATTTCATTAGATATTCAAAACAAATAAATAAATATTAAAAAAAAAGATAGGCATCTTAAAAAAAAGCAATGGGGACAATTAAAATCTCTGTATAAGTGAAGCATACAATAAAAACCCCACAAAGACTGAAGGCTTGAAATAAAAGTGTAGCTGCTACAGTTTGAATGTATTTCCACACTAGGTCGAAGTAGAGTCTTACTGGGCAGAGTGATCCCTGGGGTTGGGCCTTGAGGTTTTATATGACCCAGCTGGAGGCTGTGTTTGTTCTCTGCTTAGAGGCTGCTGATACAATGTGATAGTCCAGCCTCGGGCTCCTGTTGTCATCCCTTCCACTCCCTCTCCCCCACCCCATGATGGACTGTATCCCTCCAAACTGTGAACCAGAATGTGCCATTTCTCCCTGAAGTAGGTTTTTTTTTTTTTTTTTTTTTTTTGGTTTTTCGAGACAGGGTTTCTCTGTGGTTTTGGAGCCTGTCCTGGAACTAGCTCTGTAGACCAGGCTGGTCTCGAACTCACAGAGATCCGCCTGCCTCTGCCTCCCAAGTGCTGGGATTAAAGGCGTGCGCCACCACCGCCCGGCTGAAGTAGTTTTTGTTAGTATATTTTATTACAGCAGCAGAGGAGAAAATAAGATAACAGTATAAGATTTCTGTAGTATATGTGAAGTGATACCACTTGAGGGTAGATACAGGTGCGTTAAAATATACACTGGGGTTTAAAGCAAATCGTTAAGACACTAGAACAAAGAATTTCAGCCAATCCTCCAGCAAGGAGATAAAATAGAACCAATAGAAAGAGAAAAAGAAGCAAAAAAAATTGAGTGAAATAATAAAAAATAAGTAAAGACAGGAAGGATTAAATGTAGTCACATCGATAAATCAAATATAAACTAAACAATTTCTATAAAAGAAGTATTATCAGATTAGATTTTTAAAAAGTAAGATCTAAGCCTTGCTGTTTGTAACATAAAATAGGAATATGTAAAAAGCTACAAAGTAAAAGACTAGATTAACATATGTTATCCTAATAAAACTTAAAGAAACATAAAGTTGCTGTACTAACTTCCAGCAAGATGTCAGAGCATAGATGCTGCAAAGGATAAGGAAGTTTATACACAATGAGAAAAATCGATTCAAGAAAAGGCTATAACATCCTTAAATATTTATAAACATAGCAACTAAGTTTCAAAATACAGGAAGTAAAAAAAAAGTCTCAGAACTTCAAGAAGAGAGAAGTAAACCCACAGCCTCAGTTAGAAGATGCACCCCTTCTTCTTCCAGTGTCAGAGGAAAAGCAATCAGAGAGGATGAAAAGGGTGCAACTGCCCAGCAGAGAGTCAGCAAGGGTGGAGAGGGCACAGTTGTCATCAGCCAGCCTAACTTGACTTACATTTTCGTGGTACTGAGGGGAAACAGCAGCAAAATTGCATTTTTTTAACCTCACACAGCGTTTACTGTTGGCCATAAAAAATGCACGACTTATAAAGGATTCAAGCCAATGTATGTTCTCAGATTCCAATAGTGTTAAATAAGAAAATTAATAACACACTAACATAAGAAAAACTCCAAAAACTTAGAAACTAATGCATTGCTAAATAACCTGAGGTCAAAAATTAAAGCATGTATTAGAATATATTTCAAAATTAATGAAAATAAAAGCACACATTTTAAAATTTAATGTGATGCCAATAAAGCATTGCATAAGAAAAAAATTAATAGTTCCAAATGGCTATATTGGACAAAAAATGTCTTGAATCAATAACCTTACATTTTTACCTTAGGCAAGTAAAAAAGAATTACAAAAAGAAGCCCAAAATAAAGAAAATAAAGATAAAAGTGAGAATCAATGTCACAGAAAAAAGATAAAAATGGAAAAATCAATGAAACCAAAAGCCAGTACTTTGTGAAGATCAATAAAACTGAGCAATCTCTTGGCGGATTGATCAAGCAAAAGAGAAGACACAGATTACCAATAGCAGTTATAAAAATGACATCAATATCGAGTCTACAGATTTTGAGAGAATTATAAGGGCTTTGCATAAATAATTACATGCTAATAATGTCACAATTTATATGAAATGGAGAAAATCCTCCAAAATCATCAATCCACAAAGCTCAAGGAACTGGA
The DNA here is from genome assembly GCA_025134845.1 of Neodon shergylaensis. Classification (NCBI taxonomy): domain Eukaryota; kingdom Metazoa; phylum Chordata; class Mammalia; order Rodentia; family Cricetidae; genus Neodon; species Neodon shergylaensis. The sequence goes on from JABTXL010006025.1 coordinate 1,235,879, forward strand.
TATCCTGACTGCTGTTCACATAGGCATTTGTGGTCCACTGTGCATCGAGACTGTAGCTAACAACCACACCAAGGAAAGGTCAAGCCCAAGGACTTTGTTGGAGAACTTACCAAACGTTTAATGGGAAAAAAAAAAAAAACGACACAAGCTCTTCTGATGAGACACACCTTCCAACCTGCTCCAGGACTGGCGTTACTCACGCACCAAAATCCAGACAATGACCTATGAGCAGAGAAAACCACACAGCAGACTTCTTCTTGAACACAGACACAAAATATTTTTACTAAATTTTACCAGGTAGAGTTAAATAGTACATGAATAGTGACCATTGCATCATGGTTCTAGAGAGGCAATCCCAGGCATACCCTTTTGGGTTTCTGCATGGAAAACAATGACTGTAATTCACCATGTTATGACGATGAAGATGTATAGCTGCCAATAATCATCTTAAGATATTGCAAGAAAGAAGTGACAAAAACCACATAGTCAGTCCTAATTAAAATCACATAGTAAGTCCTGATTAAAATCACATAGTCATTCCTAATTAAAATCACATAGTCAGTCCTAATTTAAAATGCTCAGCACATTAGTCATAGAGAGGAAGTGCATCATTTGGATAAAGTGAGCTTTTCCTCTTTACCAACAAGAGTCAGTAAGAGATTGAAAATGGAAAAATAGCAATTACAATAACATCATAAAGATTAAATATGTGCATATAAATATCATAAAATGAAAGACTTGTCATATTTTAAAAAGTCATAAAACATCATTGTAGTTTTTTTTTGTTTTGTTTTGTATTTTTACTCTTTTACTCTGTTCTTTTGGAAGCCCTGCCACCCAGTTCCCAAATAAGTTACACATGGATCCTTATTCTTACTAATGAATGCCCAGTCTTAGCTTGGCTTGTTGCTAGCTTACTTTTCTTAAGTTAAATTACCCCATCTACCTTTTGCCTCTGCGCTTTTTCCTTTTCTTACTTCTGTATATCTGTCTCACTTTCGTTCTTACTCCCTGGCTGGCTGGGTGTCTGGGTGTCTGGGTGGCTGGTGTCTGCCTCCCTCACTCCTCACCCCGTGTCCTTCTTTCCTCTTTCTCCTTTCTCTTCTCCTCCCAGATTTTTCCTATTTATTCTCTCTGCCTGCCAGTCCTGTCTTTCCTTGCTCCTGCCTCGCTATTGGCCATTCAGCTCTTTATTAGACCATCAGGTGTTTTAGACAGGCAAAGTAAGACAGCTTCACAGAGTTAAACTAATGCAACATGAAAGGAAGTAATACATCTTTGCATCATTCAACAGATATTCCACAGCATGAACAAATGTAGCACATCTTAAAATAATATTCTACAATATGTGATCGAGAAACATTAAGGAAGACCTGAATGAATGGAGAAAGAGCTCAGTGTTCATGGATCGGAAGAATCAATCAACAGGTTAAAGTGAAAAATCTCATCAACTTCTGTTTTAAAAAAACATCCAAAATGATACGATGACAATGTAGCAAGAATTCTAGAACCTCAAAAACTGATTGTAAATTATTTTTTTGAAAATGAAGAAGCAGTTAAGGCATCCAGGCCACCCAAGTACTTTTCATCAAGATGGCGTCATCAGGACAGCATGCATCACACAAACAAAGACAAATAAGTCATTGCACAGAAGAAAAAAATCCAAAGTCCTTGCTTGTGTATGGGCAACTGACTTTCAAGAAGATGACAGCGATAATAAATAAAGGTTCATTTCCAGTAAATAGTATCCCGGCAGTCAGATACCCAAATGCACAACAAATAGCCTCAATCCAAAATACACAACATGCATAAGATTAGCTATGGATGTCTCAGAGTGCAATGTGAATCCTAAACCTAGAGGCTGTTTTAAAAAAAAACAAAAAAACAAAAAACATGGGAGTAGGGTGAGAATTCCTTAGACACACACTAAAAGCATGGTCCAGGAAAAGTTGATAAATTAGACCGCCTCAAAATAGAAACCTTTGTTCTTCAAAGAAAGGTAAGAGACGAACGAAAGATAGGCTATGAACGAAGGAAAAGTGATCGGTAGTCGTGTGTGATGTAAGATTTTTATCTAGAATACAGGGCTCTCAGAACAGCATTTTTAAAACAATAATCATAACAATATCACATCCACATCTCCTCCTTGCCTCTCTATCCCCACTCTCCTCTTGAGAGTGCTCACCATGTCTCACCAAGAGTGATGGCCTCAGCTATGCTCTAAACCTTGCTGTCCTCAGAGCCCATGTGTAGAGGTCTTTGGGGTGTGCTTGTCACAAGGACTCTGTTCTCATAAATGGGGTCAATGTCCTTATAAAAGATGTGGAAGAGGACACCCCGGTTTTCTTCTTCCCTTCTGCCAGGTGAGGACGCAGCAATTGACAGCATCTTGTAGGCAGAGGTTACTCCCAGAGACTGGTCGGTGCCTTGGGCTCTGCAGCCTCTGCAGCTGTGTTGTTACACATCTGCCCACTCCACATGAAGAAAGAAGAGGTGATGGGAGGAGGAGAGAGGGAGGAAAAGACATAGGATGGGGTAGGATGGATACAATCAAAGCACAGTATATTCTGGTATACAAATGTGGATATGAAAACCACTGAAAATTCATAATTAATATGCTTTAATATTTTAAGGGGCTGGAAAAGTAGCTGAGTGGTAGAGAATTTACCTAGTTTGTGTAAGGCCTTGGGTTCAAGTCTCAGTACTGAAAAAAATTACAGGGAAAATAGAAAATAAATGAATTAAAAGAAAATAAATACATTTCCCAGTCACAAGGAAAACTTTTTCTTACCTGCAAGAGCAGAACAGACAGCTCCCAATAGTCTTCTTGACTGGGGTTATCCCTCAAAAATCTATGCTCCAAACAGCAACCAACAAGACCATTTGTTTATACATTAAGTAGGGTGATGTCAAGCCTGGGCTGGTGAGCCTGCCTGAGCCTCCACATCCTTTCTCCAACTTCCTCTCGCTCTACCCTCCTCTTCTCTGGCTGCTCTACAGTCGCTCTGGTCTCCCTTCCCCCTCTCAGACACGTTGAGCTCATCTTTTGGAAATCTGCTCTCTGAAGGGCCCCATCCACGCCTCACCTACTGACCTTTCTGTTAGGTTCCCATATAACCCAGTCGAGAGAGCCTGTCTGTTCCATGACCTGTTTCACTGCGCAGAGCAGTGGATTGTCACTGAACATTTGTTTGCCTGTTTGTTTCTATTCATTAGTGTCTTAGTCCTAAGATGTAAGGTCCAGGAGCCAAGGACCAAGGAATCAAGGACCAAGCTGAACAATGCTACATTGTCCAGCAGTCACCAGGGAGCCTGCCCAACACAGATGCTCAGCTGCCATTGGTACAGGAGAGAAATGCAAGTCCCCCGCGGTGAACAATCGCCACGGAAATAAAAACTTTGGGTCTGTCCATCGATGTCTGTTACAGGACTATGAGAAGGAGTCTTCAAGCTCCCAACTTCCTTTCAAAGAAGCCTCTCAGGTGCCTCAAGTCTACCCGGCACCATGGTGACATGAGCTGAAAAGCCTGATAGGAGTGGGGGGAAAGCACACAGAACATCCGAGAGAGAAACAGCCCTGTGCTTTCCCTTGTAGAGATAGGGATTTTCTTCCAAAGGTCCACACAGTGGCTCATTTGCTGGTGTTTACCACAGAAGCACAGAAGCCTCATTTCAAGGTCCTTAGTGCCATGTTAAAAGGTGGGTGCACTGTAATCCTGGGGAGGTGGGAGTGGAGAATCCAACCATTCTAGTCAAATATTAAGTTCCATGTTCAATGAGAAGCCTTATTTCAAAAAATAAGGTGGAAAGTGATTATAGTAGTCATCTGACATTTACCATGGCCCCTCTACTACACACACACACACACACACACACAAATGCACATACAGAGAAAGAAAGAGACAGAGACAGAGAGGGAGAGAGAATAACTGTACACTATCCAACAAGATCACTTTCCTACGATGTCTATGACATTCACGAACATGCTACACAATTTCATATATGGAGTGTGGGGTGTCATGTTTGAAATTGTGGGTCCACTTTAGACCTCCTGGGATTAAATGATAGCCCTCCTGTCCCGGTTGACAAACTACGGAGGCCGATCAAATGGGATGCATGGGCCATCAACAATGCAAGCAAAACTTATCACAGATTCTATACCATAGTTCAGTGTCCAAGAGATAATAATAACAATGATTCAAGGTATAATTACTAAGATGAAAATTATGAGAGATGCCAACACCTTTTTATTTCTTCTACTGACTCTGCCTCTCTTGGGGCTGGGGATTACATGGTATGTAAAACTAATACACAGTGCTTGTATTTATGGTTTTCAGTTTAGGGAGTGGAAAGGTACAAGTATGTGTGAAGGAATTATGGAGTGGATATTCACAAGTGTGGCTCTGTCCTCCAAACATTCTTTCTGTCTGTCACAGGAAGGGAAGCTCACCTGGCACAGGTACCAGCAAGACGTTTGTGCCAGACAGGCATCTCACTGCTCTGCCCCTGCTCTTCCTTTTTGCCTGTCCTGACGAAAGGACTGCACACAAGATGAAATCCTACCCGCCCCTATGAGGGCTTCCTAGAACAAGGTACCTGAATCACTCTTCCGAGAGCGGTGCCAGGACCCTCCTGTAACCCTGTATCTCTCCGTGTGACCTGAGTACGAGCATTGTCTTTCCTCTGCGCCAGAAAAGCAGCATGCCCGAGCCCCCAAAGCTTTCTCATGGCACGAGAAGAAAGGGAAGCGGTCCACTTCAGTAGCTCAGCACAGCAAGTTCAGCCAGCACTCGGCCCCTTCGTTCAAGTAACATGAGACCTGGGAGCAGAGGAAAAGAGAAAGGCTAGAGCCCGGTCAGGGTTTTGTCTTCTTTCTTTTGCCAACGCTCTTATGGGGTGTGGGGGGAGTGAGAAAGAAAAGGGAGTTATTACCCAACATAAAAACGATGACGCAGAACCAATGCCAAGTTGGTAACTTAGAATGGCTGAGCTGAATGGGGGAGGGCTAGAGCCTCTTCCCAGTAGAAGAGGGAAAAGTTCTCCCGCAAAACCCATTCCTCTGCAGAGCACTCCATGAGGAATGGCTGCCTGGGTCACGTGTGTTTGTTGCGTTGAGACAGGGGACTAGTAATGAAATTCTCAAATGGAAAAGAAACACTAAGGGCGTAAAAACAGCTGGCAGAAAAGAAGTGAGCTTGCCATTCAGCAGCTGGAAGGGGTTTTCCTGGAGTGGACTGTACTAGCAAGCAGTGTATGGCTCCGGGCTGCCGGACGTGGAAGGTCTGTAGGACAACACTGAACTCAGAAGCGGGTTTAACGCCTTTGCACAGGAAGTGGGCGCAATGCAGAAGTGGACAGGGCTATGGGAAGGGGACAAGGGCGCGAAGGGAGGCAAAGGCGTAGGACAAACAATGGCCATTGTCTATTTTAAAGTTTTACAGCTACTGTGCACATTTAAGCTGATATTTTAAGCTTCTAGCACCTCTTGCCACTCAGACTCGAACAAGATCTTAACAGTACAGGCATGGGGAGTGGAGTTTTCAGTGGTCAAGGGCACAAAGCACACTCATGTCCCAGAAACAGAAAGAAAGTTAGGTCAGATGTGATGTGTGGATCGGGGGAAGGCCCAAAGAAGTTTTAGTCTGCCTCCTCTTCCTCTGCTTGCTACCCTGCCCACATGGACAGATCCCCTTCCATCTGCATGTGGTGTGGGGGGGGGGGGGAGCAGGTCACCGATTTTATTTAAATCCAAAAGACAGAATGATTCCACTAAAAATTTTTAAGTCAAATTGATTATCACACAGAGCAAAATTTAGTTACACACACAAACACACACACACACCAAGGGATAAGAGAAAAACACGTGTGTGCATGCACACAGAACCTTGTAATCTCAGGAAGCCAAACCAAAGAAAGGATGTTTGGGAAGTAATTTCAGCACTGATTATACCCAGGAATCAAATATCATAGGCCTCACCTCCCATCTGTGGCTCTCTGTGAGTCACGTCATTCTCTCCTACCACCTAGAGAACTTGCCCTTAGTTTTCTGTGATGGTTTCAAGACAAACATGATTTGCCTAAAGCAACAAAATACACATAGGGAATAGGAAAAACATTAGAGGATATTATTTTATTAACTGTATTCCTGGAGTCTGATATCCAACTTTCTGATTGTCATCCATGATAAGCTACTGATCCATCCTGGGAGCCAAGAGGAGGTAAGCATAGAAGACATTCAGTCTAAGCAAAGCCAAGCTTAGAGACACTCGTGGAGACCACATGCTGCTCCCCACATGGGACAATCGCCAGGTACTATTTTTTTTCTACATAAATCTACTCCCACAGTTTTACCTCTCCATCGCAAAACCAGTTTAGAACACTCTGTCAAGGAGGTCATAGAATTGGGGGAATATGAACACTGTTGTTTAGAAAATCAATGTGTCAAACTGCCTTCTAAATATTTGTGTTCTCACCCTTACCCCGAGAAGATTCTCTTTCCAGTGAAGCAGAGACCCATGATTGCACAGAGTTCCAAGAATAAGTGACAGATGGGTTCTCATCCCTGAATGTCCTCTTTGAGGCTCAGGGAGCATTGCGGAAGAGTGGGCAGAAAGAACTTAAGATCTGGGAGATAGAGGAAAAGACTGCAGTGAAATTCTCATTCTCTGGGCAAGATAAAGTCACTGCAATCCCAAACTCCCCACAACTATAAATGCTTGCCTTAGTCTACAAAAGGGACCTGTCTTCTGTCAGGCAGAGACTGAGGGTGGGCTCAAGAAGTCCCACCCCTCAAGGCTGAACTGGTTGCTACTGATAGGTTCTGGGAGAGGGGGAACCATCGCTTTCAGCTTTGTGCCCACTGATACCCACATCAGGCTCCAGTAGGTAGTTCCAACCAATGTCTTCAGAGATGGGCGTGTCTAAATGGGTCAGAAAACTAAGCCAACACTTGTGGACATGGTAAAAGGAGTGTGAGTAATAGAAGTGGGTGGGGAAGAGGGTTGACAGGGATGGGGGAGAGGGCAGGGGCAGAAGAAGCAGAATATGTTGTATACGTGGAATCCAGACAAGGTTGTTGATTAAAAGAATCTATGCATGTGTCAAAACTCATCAAACTGTGTTTGTGTATATGTGTGTGTGTGTGTGTGTGTGTGCATGCACACATACATGCAAACACACATACACATAAAGTTTAAACATACACACAAAGATATAGATGGTTCAAGACAAACATGCCAAGACTTCAAAAGAAGCAGCATCCCCTTTAAAGGACATTTTTAAGGCAAAATATTCTCAAGAGCTATCACTAAAACTAATATTCCTTTTTCTTTCAAATCATTGACCTGGTATTACCTCACTGATCCCCTCTGTGATAATTGGATCTGGAATGTTCCTTGAAGGCTCACGTACCTTGCTGGTGACCCTCCTAGGAGCAGAGGCTCAGTTAGGAGAGGCACGTCACCAGCGGTCTGCATTTGAGGGTATATTTTTGCCTCCTACCCCTTTCTCCTTATCTTGTTCTCCAGACACCAGGGGAAAGCAGCTTGGCTCCACCACACTTTCTGCCATGATCTTCAGCCTCATCTCCAGCTGAGAGCAATGGAGTCAAGCGATAAAGCTCCGAAACCCCAAGCCTAAAGAAGCATTTCTCCTTTCAAGGTGTTTTGCTCAGGATTTTGTCACAGATAGGGAAACTCAACAAGCTTCCAACCCTCTACTCTTTCTGCCATTGCCACAAAATAGGTAGAGAAATGTCAGAACCAAGACAAGTCCAGGCTACCAAGCTCAGAAAAACCAGAGCAACTCAACTGTTTTCTTCTGTTTATGATTTCTGCCCATAAATTGCAGAAATATACTGGAATGCCACTTCTCACTGATTTGCTTATAGATTTATAGGGTACTTCATATTTTTCTAAATCACATTTATTTTGTGAGCATGTATGTGGGTATGGGTGTGTTGTGTCACACATGAAGGAACTGGTTCTCTTTCCACTATGTGGACCCCAGGGATTGAACTCAGATTATCAGGCTTGGCAGCAAGCACCCTCACAGGCTGAGCCATTTAACCTACCCTGAGGGTACTTACAAATGCATGTGTCTCATCATGACAACTGAACCATTTCCATGGAGACCTAGGTGATGGGTTCCATGTGCTCATCATTCTCTGCTACATGTAGTACCAAACACCAAATGGCTCCTGACACAAACAGTGTTGGCAACATCTCTATGAGAAAGTAAGAGGCAATTGTCCACTCTGAAAAATGACATGGGCTCAGCCATAAAGGCAGCATTCTCTGTGTGAGGAATGGTTTTCTATGGTAATTAGCCCAATAGGGGTGCATAATTCCTGAACGTCCCCCTTCCCCTTTGTGCAAATTAGCCAATCACTTTAGACCATAAAGCCACACTCCCATCAATGGGATGAGATGCAGTTATCACAAACGTCACGGGTAAAAGACAGAGACAACTTTGGGCAAAAAGAGTGTGCTTGCTAGTCCTCCTTGGATTTTGGCTCACCCTTTTTGAAAACATCAAGTGCCTCACCAAATCACTATCACTTTATTCATATGTTCCTTTGCAAAACACTAAGATAATGCTTCTCAACACCTATAAAGAGAAAATGTTGTTAACGCACTAGAAATTACAGACTATTAATGCCACTAAACCCTGCATACAAACTTCACGCAGCACCTAGTTAAGTTCACTTTCTGGATCATTAAGAAGTGTTGTCTAGGACGTGGACTCCAGGCTGAAGGAAAAGATCTAGTCTTGCCTAAGGCTCTGATTTTTAGACTTCATGTGCCGACTCAGAAGCTCCCACCAATGCCTCTTTGTTTACCACGTGAAGAGTCAAGATTTCAACTCTCACCAAAGTTTCTCCCATTCGTCTCTCTGGAAGGTAGCAAGATATTCAATTGCCATTTCCCTTAAGCAAGGATGGCTTCCTCTGTTCTGCATTTTCTTTTAGAGAAGCCTAACAGGCTCTGTCCTCGGTGTAGTAGCCAATCAACAGCTGCGGGCCGGGGTGAGCATGGAGCAGGAAGGAAGCAGTGTTTCCAGGCCACAAAGGTCTTTCTTAGTCCCACAGTTTGTTCTCTCTGCTCCGAACCATTTGCCATTATTGCTAATGTCTAAGCGTGATGATTTGCATTGAAGTCTCAGTGAGGTAAGAGCTATTGTGCTAATTTTTCATCGAGAACATTGAAACACCTAGAGATTATATAATATGTTGAAGATCACAGAGGTAGCAAGTAATAAGCCCAGGTCCTGTGCTAGACAATGGTGCATTTAATAGCAATATGTCTCAGTATGATATTCGTCACTTTGTTACTTGTCCATATCTGCCCAGCTATGCTAGGGGTGGAAGAGACGTCGTCTCTTCTTCCTGCACCTACACATCTTAGCTTTGGTCATGCTCTGCTTCAGGGCCAAGGATGCCAAGGCACCAGGTGAGATGTGATCCGAGTGCCTGCCAAGGAAGGAACAGATGGTTCTGCTAAATGGTGAGATCAAGTCCCTGCCACAGTAATGGCAATAAGCATCCCACATAAAATAATTACTTCCAGTTTGCCTGGCAGGTTGGATGAAGTCCGAGGGAAAGCTCATTCTTCTCTCACAGCTTTGAGCTTTCAAGCTGTGTTTTCCCCCAATGAAAAGGATCTCTTTGCTGTGATTCTTTGCAAGATCCATTTAGTCACGACAGAACAACCTCCATGACTGACACAGTCTATTTGGAGTTCCTCTGCTGGATGGGAACCAAGATTGGGGGATTAAGTTTCAGGGAGATTTAAATCTACAGCCAAGGTCCTGAAACAGTCAAAAGAAATACAGTTCTGCCTGTGGAGGTCAGGGCATGTTAGGAGTCTTTTTTTCTCCTCGCATCACGTGGAACATGGGTAGTGGTTAGGCTTGGCAGGAAACACTCTTATCCATAAACCATTTCTCAGCCCTAAGAATACTTTAAAAAAAAGATTTCTTTGTTTATTGTATATACAGTGTTCTGTCTGTCTGTACGTCTGCAGGCTAGAAGAAGGTACCAGATCTCATTACGGGTGGTTGTGGGCCACCATGGGGTTGCCGGGAATTGAACTCAGGACCTCTGGAAGAACAGCCAGTGCTTTTAACCACTGAGCCATCTCTCTAGACCCCTAAGAGTACTTTTAAAGGTGTATTTCTCATCACAATTACAGTGTCACCTCCGCAGAGACATCTGTAACATATGTTCCCTTTAGTTTGGAACACCTAGAGGTCTTGTGACCTGGTCAAGTTCTCTAGGTTGGTTAGCTACAACCTGTAAAATTATGCAGGGATTTTCCCATCTGTGAAATGGTGAGAATCATGTGTGGCTGATCTGTCTAAGGAATGCAAGACACATTAAAGGAGACAGAGAACACAGAACACAGAGAAAATGTTCACAGCAGAATGAGGCACCAATGGACTCCCTCAACTTATGTTCAGTTACAGTCACCTGTTGTCCCAGCTTGTTAAGGCTTCTATCCTTTGTCCTTGCCTGTCTTCAGAGGCCCTCGCTCCTCCCTGGTCCCATGGTTTTCTTGGTTGTGGGACTCAGAAGAAACAATCTCTGTGCCTGTCTGTCTCTCATTTGTGTGTGTGTGTGTGTGTGTTCAATAAACAAATATTTAAATTGAATGGTGAAAGTTTATTTTTGATACAGCTTTTGTAGCATGATTATGAAAATTTAACCCAACTCAATTCAATCTTCCTGTCAGAGATTCTCGACTTCCTATGGCAGTCCCAAAGAGAGTACAAGGATCTCATACCCCCCCAAAGATGCCTTCTCTGATGCCCCCAAAGAAAAAGTCCTTCCTGTCATTCCCATCCCCTGCTTATTCAGCCTGGATCAGAAACTATACCCCAGTAGGGACAGAGAAGGCCATGTACCATGATGACAAGTGGAGCATACACTGTTAAACGCTGTGAGATTTGTCAGGGATGGAAGGCATCCAAAACTCATTCTAAAAAAGTAGCAAAGCTGTCATAATAGGAAAAGAAATAAAGAGGAGAGCTGTTTTAATGACTCTACCCCTTATATTCTCCGAGGGCACATCTCATCTCCCGGTAGCTGCCCTCCGTCTGGGAGCTGTATGCTCTGTGCATGGCTCCTGTCCTCTGGGCCATGGAGCTTGCTGCATATAGAATTTTTTTTTGGGGGGGGGGTTCAAGACAGGGTTTCTCTGTAGCTTTGGTTCCTGTCCTGGAACTAGCTCTTGTAGACCAGGCTGGCCTCGAACTCCCAGAGATCCGCCTGCCTCTGCCTCCCGAGTGCTGGGATTAAAGGCGTGCGCCACCACCGCCCGGCTTTGCATATAGAATTTATAGCTGGCATTTCCTTTATTTCCGTATTGGAGACAGGTGCCATCATTCTGACCCCCACTGGCTTGAAGGAAAATCCACTGGTTTTCAACTTGACCAACCCGCCTTGCATCTCTGGGGCTGCTTTCAAGGTTTTTCTCAACAACTAGTTTTCAGACACGAACTCTGATGTGCCTGTCTCGGGACTCCTTTGTATTTATTCCGTTTAGCAGGCAGCTGGGCTCACCACTCTCCCACCAATGCAGTGTTCCCCTAGTTGATAATTAGTTTAGCTTCTTGAATATCTTGACTTCCAGTTTCTACCAAATATGGAAGGTCTTCAGACATTTTTCCCCCAAATTCTTCTTCAGTGCCGCCTTCCCTTCTGGTACCCCAAAGATGCAATTATCTGCTGTTTTGTTATCACGGTAGAGGTTGTCTTTTAAAACGTTTGCGTGGGCTCCATTGCTTGCAACGGTCAATCCTCTAGCATACGTCATCCTCTCTACTCTCTTATTAACCTAGTTAGGGAGTTTCTCAGTTATGACACTCTGATTCTATAATTTCGGTTTTATTCTTCCTATAACCTAATTTTGATGAGATCTATTGCTTTTTCCTCTGTTTCCAGGAAAGCCACGATTACGTTCTAAAACCTTTTTAAGAAGTCTGCTCTAAAACCCAACATTTCATTCATTGTGGTTTTGACATCCGTTGATAGTCTTTTTCACTCGACTTGTAAGTTTCCATATCATGGTGAGTGATGAATTTCTTGTATTTCAGACATCTTCATCAGACTCCACGGGGCTCAGGAACCTATATTTCCTTCCCATCTATCTTTTAAAATCTGGGACACGTGCCCATTACACATGTGGAGGTCGGAGCACAACTTTCAGGAGGCCGTTCTCTTGCCCCACTATGTAAGTTCTGCAGATCGAACTCAGGTGGGCAGGCTTAGCAGCAAGTGCCTTTACCCCCTGAGCCATCCTACTAGCCTGTATTTTACTATCTTTTTAAAAGCAAGACAGCCTTTTTCTGTGCTATAGTGCAAGAACTGGTTAAGTGTGTTTCTTTGACTTCCTATTGTGTGCCTCTCCCATCACCCCAGATACATGACACAGGACTTCCACTGCCTTGTTACAGATGGGCAGGACCGAATTTCAATCTGTCCAGACCTTGATCTTTCTAGGAAAAAAAAATAGGCTCCAACTAAGTCTATAAGTTCAAGTATAAACTCAGATCCTCATGGGGCTAAGAAGAGGTAGAGGCAGAGAGTTCACATTACTTTGTAATAACTGCATACGGCTAAATGCTCAGCTCCTGCTTGCCCCCTTCTCGGGAGGGGTGAGGCCTGCTCTGTCCACTAGTTCCTCTGTGTGTCACTCTGTGTCACCCATTCATCTTGTTGATGAGAATTGGTGGCAGAGACTCAACAGAAAGGACCAGAAACTCAAGGGCTGACTTGTTCGCATTGCCTTACTTAGTCTTCTTTCCTACTTGAGAATGGTGGTTTGCCTCTCCTCTGTATCCCACTGAGCACTTGGGGAAAGTAGAAGGGAGATGCTAACTGACTTCTGTTCATGCTACCTGTTCAGCCTCAGCAACACTGAGTGTGAATGGTTAGGCTCAGTGCTGTGCTTCTTACTTGACCGTTACTCAAGAAAGAACTAACAATCCTCAAGAACTGATTATGGGTCGTTTGTAGGAACAACTGAGAAATACAGGATGATTGAAAGAAATATTTGCTTGAAACTTATGGGAATGCCATCTAGGGATTAGAGAGTATAGGTTCGTGGATATAGTAAGCACATTGAGTGCTATAATTAACTGTATTTAGCTGTGAACAATACACCTGAAAGAACATTCAAACTCACAGTTTGGGATGCTGGCCCCGTACACATGAGCAGAGCATCTTTGTGGTGGGAATGTGTAGTGAAGGTTGCTCATCAATTCTTGGCAAATAAAAAGCAGAGAGAAGGGTATACAAGAGGAGCCCACGACAAGACATATCTCCAAGTATATAGCCAACTTCCTCCAAATAGGAAAGGAGATCTACTACCTCCCAATAATTGATTGAACTTTATAACTTGTCAATGATTTAAACAGTCCCTTAGATCAGGTCCCTAATTGTATTTGGAATCACCCTCATAGACACACACAGAGGTGTGTGTGTGTCACAGATCTATAAGGTATATCTTAATCCAATCAAGCTAAAAAGTCAAGACCAGCCACCACAGTGATTCATAGGTGCACAGTAATCCTGGCTCAGGTCTGTGCTTTGGGCTCCACTAATTCTCTGCTTTACTCAGTGGAAAAGATGAGTGCAAACTTAACGTCAGGTAGGTAAAGAAGTTCTACCAGAGCTACACCTTTTGCGTGATCTCCCTACACAGAGGACATGATGAGTAACCGTCTAAGCAGCATTTGCTCCAGTACAGAGATGAGCACAGGAGGACCAATTGCATTCTCATCATGCACCATCCTAGAGCGCGGTATTCACTCTTCTTCATCCGTCTCTCCAGGGATTCCTGTATCAAACACACTTTCCCATGGGGCTGAGAGCCTTCGTCCATAGAATAACAACCGTGGCTCTCAGTGATGCTCGGTGTCTTTCCTTCTTCCGAGCCAGTCTCCTCCTGACTCTTTAAAAAATGATCCCAGTGGAACCTGGGCTTGAGGAGCCAAAGATATAAGGAATTATTGATAACAGCATCAGTATTGCACTTAAGCACTCACAGGAAGGGTTTTTAAAGCAGTTATGGAAAGGGATGCTGACAGATTAATGGTTCTACATATTCACATCTGCAATAAAACCTACCCCTGCCTGCCAGGAGGTCAGGACCAAGCAGAGAGACTCTGCGATAAGTTTATTGGCAGAAACCATGTTGAAAAATCTCTTCTTCTAGATTCTAATCGTCAGCACCACTGACAATAATGACCATGTGTGGCCCTCTATCTCACGGTCTTGTTAAGCTGTTTCATTCTCTATTGGTTACAAAAATTAATACATCTAAATGGTGTTTGTATTTATATCAATGATTATTCAGACATCAAGGTACTTGTTTTTCTTTTATTTTAACACTGATTAATCTATTTGTTGGGTGTGACAACTTAGTCTTGTTCCTTCCCAACATGCCCTTCTATCCCTTAGAAAAGTACTTCTCAGATGGAAGACTTATGCCTCCAAATAGATATTTCGTAATGACGGACTAGTAACATTTCCAATTGTCACAACCTGGGGTGGGGCTGATTCCATTGATATCTACATGTGCATCTAAATATAATACAGCATCATCCAAGAGCCTCCTCACCCCCAACAATGAAGTATCTGGTCTAAAATATCTATAGTGCTGCGTTTGTGAACCTTTTCTTAAAGGATACAAAACAGAATTCTACTTACAGTTCACAGGGAATCAGAAGTGAGATTTGTACAACCTTCGATTGTAAATTTCTGTAGTGAGGAGCTGCGGGCTATGTCCCGCCACCCGGCTAGCTTTACACACGAAATAACAACACACAAATTGTATTCTTTTAAACACTGCTTGGCCCATTAGCTCTAGCCTCTTATTGGCTAACTCTCACATCTTGATTAACCCATTTCTATTAATGAGTGTAGCACCACGAGGTGGTAGCTTACCAGGAAGGACCTTAACCTGCATCCATCTCGGAGAGGAGAGCTATGGTGTCTGCCTCACTTCCCTTCTTCCCACCATTCTGTTCTGTCTACTCCGCCTACCTATCAAAGGGCCAAGGCAGTTTCTTTATTAGCCAATGAAAGTAACACATAGACAGATAACCCTCCTCCATCAAATTTCTCTTGTAAATACATAGGCAAAGGGGTTCAGTTCTCTGCCATAGAGTGACCCCAGTTCTAGTATTCATGCCTAGCTTCCTGGCGTCAAGTGTTAAACAGTTCATCAAACTCCTGCTGGCTGGTTTCCACTCCGCACATGATTGGCTTATTCTTTGTCCCTTTCCTGCCAACTGTGTTCAATCTTGCTTTGATGCCCCATGTAGAAATTTTTGCAAGTAACTTAATTCCCAATAACTCTTTTTTTTGCTCCAACTAGTTAATCTATACTGTTTACAATCAAGATATCAACATAATTCAGCAATTATTTGAAGAGAACCAATCTTCAGGAAAATGGAATATGGGAATGGTAAGTCTGAAGTCAGAGCAGACCACTGAACACTAGGAGCTAGGACCCTTAGATGGGTTTTGAAGATAAGCTGGCTGCATCTCTACCGCATCAAGATGCGCAAAGAATTAGAAGACGTGAAATGGTTTATTCAGCATGATGGATTAAAGGTGGCCCCAAACTGTTTGTCACTATCTACCTACCCCCGACACACACACACACCTGAACCTGAGTTTTTCTTTTGTTCTTACTCAATGAATAGAAATGTAGCTGATTCTATATAACTTCAGAAACTGGACCTAAGAAATCTAGTTTCCAACTTGGCCTCTTGGAATGTTTCTTTTTGGTATCCAAGCACTATGGTGTGAGGAAACCCAAGAAGCTATTTTCAGGAGCTAAGTCACAATATCAGTATTAGTCTGGGTTCTCTAAAAAATTCTCCAATACAATGAATATTTTATATATTTTATATATTCACACACACACACACACCATATACAGTGGCTTCCAGGTTTTGGTTCGGATGGTCCAAGAATGGTTCATGAAAAGGAAGCCAAGATCTGGTAGTGGTTCAGTCCCCAAGGCTGGGAGACTCAGTGTCCCAATCTGGTGCAGGAGTCCTGGGGGATTCCTAGAGACCCACTGGGCTTTAGTCTCTTTTGGAATCCTGAAGAAATAGGTTGCAATGCCAGTGAAGGAATGCCTCATGAAGAGGATCGATAAACTTGTCCACAACAGTAAAGACATAAAGGCAAAAAAATAAATGCTTCCTTACTCCATGTCTTTTATGTGAGCTGCTACCAGAAGGTGTGGCCTAGATTAAGGGTGTGTGTCTTCCTGTTTCAGATAATCCAATCAAGAAAATCGCTTACAGGCATGCCCAGCTACTTGCATTGAAGTTGATTCCAGATTAGTCAAGTTGGCCACCAAGGTAAGTAATCTTAGTGCCCTTAGCTGACAGCCCAACTTGAATATTTAACCAACATCCAGAGGTAACTGCCATCCATTTTCATCTTCTTGAACAACCTAGGCCCTGCTATCCTTGGATAATTGTAGTCTGAGCAGTGACCTAGAAATCTTGTCAATATATATCTGTGTGATGGTAACAGTTACTGTTTTAAGTCACTACTTTTCACATAGCAATACATAATTAAAACAACCCAGTAACTGCAGTGGCAAGCTTAGGAGCTAGCATGCTAAGAACTGGGCAAGGCGGCTAGTACCCCAGCTCTCCGGAGGCTGAGGCAGGAAGAACATGAGTTGTGAGAAGTCTGAGCTACATGGAGAAACCCAATATAAAGCAAAAACAAATAAAAACAATAAAATCCATACAAGGTCAATTAAAACTTTTTCTTTCCAAGGTATAGTTAGAAACATTCAAGAGTTTTTGTCATTATTCTGAAAGAGTGTGGCTATAAAAATAAGATTCTGAGTCTAACCCTGTGGTTTGCTCAAATGAATAACCCAATCAGATCTCTTGAATGCCAGTTGGAGAACTGGATAGGAAGAAATAGATTGCTGAGAATTGTGGGAAGTGAATATACTACTATATGAGTCGATGTCAAGGATGTTATGGCCTCAGACTCATGAAAATGGCAAGACCTTCCCCCTGGTCCAAGTATGGATGCTGATGTATAGACCCCAGCTTCCTAGTCTGATGGAGGTGGGTCTTGTATCTTATCTGTTGCTTTCATTGGTTAACTAATAAAGAAACTGCCTTGGCCCTCATAGGACAGAAAATTAGGTAGGCGGAGTAAACAGAACAGGATTCTGGGAGAAAGAAGCTGAGTTAGTGAGTCCCCACGATTCTCCCACTCCAGACAGCCGCAGGTTAAGATCTTCTCTGGTAAGCCACCTCGTGGGCTACACAGAATATTAGAAATGGGTTAATCTAGATGTGAGAGCTAGCCAATAAGAGGCTAGAGCTAATGGGCCAAGCAGTATTTAAATGGATATAGTTTCTGTGTAATTATTTCAGGCATAAGCTAGCCATGTGGGCGGCCGGGTGCTGGGGACGCAGCCCAGCCGCCCCTATTACAACACTAGTCCCCCATGACTGCAATACAGCAGCCCCCAGAGTCTGCTCCTCTGCAAGACTCTCCACTGAGATTAGCTCACCCACTTCTTCTTTCACATTGTAGATAATAATTGTGCGGAATATCTGGCTTGCTGGTGCTAAGTGCACAGCTCAGCCGAGCACACAAAACCAGAGTCAGAACTCAACATGCTACAGGGCACAGCTGTAGAGAACCTGGAAACCAGGAACACACTAAAAGAGCTGAAAGTATTCACAAAATTAAGTCAATGAAACTAGGGAACATATTTGAGAAAATCATGGATCAAAGAGGACGCAATACAACTCTGAATGAAAGTAAACTTAGTGATGTTCCCCAGAGATTCTAACATGGATGGGTTCAAGAAGCTGAGACTTGCTCTAAATGGATGATGGGAACCTGGACTCAGTAGGGGCTATTGTAAATACATTCCATAGTGACGTAATTCAAAGATTCAGGGGTTCCATTAGACTTGTCATTACTATGGATGACAAGAGACTACCCAAGGGAAATTAATTTGAAAGGTGAAAAAAATATATTTGTTTTAGCTCACACTTTCAGAGGATGGCTGGCTGCCTTTCACACTCCACGGCCAGCTTCACTGTTATGAGGTAGAGTCATGGTAGGCTGGCAGTCAGAACAAAGTTTCTGACCTCCTGGTGGCCCCGAAGCAGCGGGCATAGGGAGCACAAAGAACAAGGGACTAGGACAAGACTCAGTCCTCAGAGTCACTCTCCCAGTCGCCTACTCGATGGTGTCAACCTCATCCAGACCATATCTTTCACCATCTTCCCTAAAGGTGCCCTTCACACACTCGGGCATGCTTCTCTGATCTCCGTGTCATGGGAATGTCCAATCCAATGAAGCTGGCAATCAAGATGAACCATTGCGGAGGTGAGGAATGTTTGAGCAAGTTGATTTTGCCCCATTACACCCTCTTCACCAAAACACTGAGACTTTAATGAGAGAAGCTTGAACATTAAAAAGCATCATATCCGCTGCACTCTGTAAGCTAAAGCTAATCATGCAAGATGCTGCTGGGGTGGCAGAACAGTCCACACGAAGTGAGTACAGTCTCAGGCACGATGGTTGGCTGATCCACAGGAATCGCTAGTAATGGCTAACAGATCATAGGATCCTTAAGGTAGCTCACAAACTCCAACCTGGCCAGCATAAAAACAATCACTAGATTTATAAATAGCAGCTTAATTTGTGTCCATGTGACAAATTTACAGTTCTGATCCAATTCTGAGACTCTATTTGGTTCACACAATGAGAACCTCTTGTCTAACTGAAACTCAGATCGTTCAAAGAAAGAACCTGCATTACATTGCAAGAATTACTGCTAGGTTCGTTCTTCCTATTCTCCTCCTAAGAAAATTATAACCCCACGCGTGGTAACTATGCACTGGGGAAAAAAAGATATGTGGACTTTGAGGGTGTCGTTGGGCTACATGACTCCAAGTTACCAACAATTTCTGGGAGATGACAACACAATTGTGAACCAACTGTTAGACGGGGCTAATAAATGACATACACCATGAGCCATGTAGGTACAGTCCTCCATCTGGGTTATTTTTCCAGTCCCCAAGTTCATGATAGAAGACATATTCTTCAAATACCTCTAAGTGAGAGACTTCCAGAAGTAATACCAAAGGAAAAATTCCTGCAGCTCTCTTCCATACAGAAACAACAAATTAAATCAAAACAAACAATCAAATGGCAGAGCAAACCCCAAACAATACTAACCCCCGTAGAAATAAAAATGTTGCCAGCTCAGTTTAGGTAACTCTGTCCTATCCCATTTGCTTTGGTAGGCTAATCTGTGCACAAGATGGCTGGATGCATCTGAGAGTCATAGTGAGTATTCTAAGCATAATCAAGGGTTGATTTCAATTATAGCTACCATTCCAGATGTAGTCTGTGTCAGTAAGTCTCCTCCAGGAAAACAAACACAGAAGATGACGTTGTGACTGTGGCCTTTCAGTATTTAAGCTATGAGGCATTAGCCAAGAAGGGTACACATCACTCAGCAACTTCATTTCCCTATTGGAGAAGAGATTGATGCACTCAAAGCAGCACACACGCTAGTTGCCTGAAGTTGCCTTTGTGTGGCCGCCTTCTCCTGGGGAGACACAACAGGCATACATCTGTCCACTCCACTAAAGGAACTCACACCAAAGAGAATCAGTCTCTCTCTTTAAGGTTTACTGGGGTTTGCCTTGGGGAGATTTATACTTACTTGAGACCCATCTCCCTCCCCCACTTTTTTTTTCTTTTTATCTCTTTCCTTTGCCTGAGAGTATCTTAGAAGCATACACAGCTTGTTTGCTTTTATAAGCTCCCAACTGGAGAGGCATTTTGCCTGACAATAAAATGTGTAGCAAGTTTCATCTGTACTTGAGTAATATAGCATTCCCATGGGACTCTGGATTAACATCCAGATGGAGTGCTAGAGCAGGATACCTATCGGGGTGTGTCAAGATAAAATGGGTCTATTTTTCACGTAATAAAGATTGAACTCTAAAAGACCAATGGTAAAATGTTACAAATTATGTCTTTTTTTTCCTTTTCTTCCAACCACTTCATGTAAAATGTGACCTCAGGTAGAATAACGTTATGATGAGAGTCTTAGAAGGTAATTATGTTGAGATGATGTCATGAGATCCGTCCACGTGGTAAGAAAGCAATTAGGATGCCTACTGTGAACCATGTGTGTAGACCTCATCTCTCGAGATGAACAACAAGGAGGTGAATGTCTGCAAGCCAGAAATCAAGCTTTCAACAAACACTGAATCCGAGAGCACCTGACCTTGGATTTCTCGACCTCCAGGAGGATGACTAACAAGTGTTTGCTGCGTAAGCCACCAGCTCTTGGGTATGTTTGTTATAGCAGACTAAAGTAAGAAGGACTCTTTTCAATGGGATGAATCAATACAGACCCTGGTACCTAATGTACAGATATTGATTTATCTAATGCATTTTGCTTCGTTGCAATCATCTAAAAACACAAGGAGAAGTGACTACGTCTTCCATAAAGCAGTCGGTTTAGAAGGATACCAGGGGGCAAGTGGAGGCTCTTCGGCTGATCCAGCTCAATCAGTTGGCCTTTTTGATCCCTTTGATCCCGGATGCCTGATGGTGTTTGATTGCAGTTCATCAGAATACTACAGAAGAATCGAGGCAAGAGGAAATCGGGGGAATCCCAGTTCCAATCCTTAAGGATTAGTAATAAAGCCAAGTCCTCCTCAGAAGTTAGACAGTCTCCCTTGAAGAAGCAGCTCATTCTCAGCACACCCAAGTGCCAAGTAGTTGTGCAAACTGAGCTGCTATTCAGAAAGTGCCATGTGTTGAACCCACTAATTCAGTGTCAGGAAGCCCCCAACACCATCTCTCTATGTGGATGAAGTATGTATAGAATTGGGCTCAATGAGCTCCTTGACACATAGGTTGTTGGCAGGAGCCCCACACTCCCAGCACAGAGACCAGCACGTTGATTGACAAGGAAGTTCAAGGCTGGCATACTATGTCCATCACTATTGCAGCCTCATTCAAAGATGGCCTGCAAAGCCAGTAGGGGAAACAGAGAGTTGTTCCCTGGGTAAGAGTCTAAGCCTTCATTCTCATTATGCAAGTTCGAGAATTTAAGAAGTTGGATTAGAGGATTAGTAACAAAGAGGGTCCAGAACACCAAGGTGGTTGTATCCCATGGGAGTGTTCAACAAAAGACCCCATTGTCTAGAAAATTCTCAGGATCTTGTGCAAATCGCGTCTGTGAGTGTCCGTTGTTATTACCCAGACACGTGCCCTGGTGAATGAGTTTGTGGACAGTGAGGCCACTGTGGCCTTTCGATGAGAAGCAGTGGCAATGAACTACACCGGACCTGTTCCCTTATTAAGGTCAGATATTTGTATCTAAAGGTACTTATCCTCTGTGTGCCTTTCTGTTATTTTTTTCATAATACGTTCCAGTCCCAGTAGACATCAGAATAGCTAAATGTCTTGCTTATAGTCATAGCATCTCACACAACACTGCCTGCTGGGAAATATCGTTTTAAGGTGTGCTACTTTTGTTTATCTGTGGAACAGTTGTCTAACCATGTAACCATGTGTTGCTTTTGTTTATGCTGCATTTGTTTAACTCTGTGAAGCTGTGATTCTTTTCCTGTCTAAATCACCTGATGGTCCTAATAAAGAGCTGAATGTTCAGAAGCGAGGCAGGAGCAAGGATAGGTGGGGCTGGCAGGCGGAGAGTATAAAGAAAAGGAGAAATGAAGAAGAAGAGGAGCAAGAAAGAACAAGGAGAGGAGGATGCTGGGGGTCAGTTAATCAGCCAGCCACGGAATAAGAGTGAAAGTAAGATACAGGAAAGGAAGAAAAAGAAAAAGTCCAGAGGCAAAAGGCAGACAGGATAATTTAAGTTAAGAAAAGCTGGCTAGAAACAAGCCATGCTAAGTCGGGGCATTTGTAAGTAATAATAGGTCTCTCCAAGTGTGATTTATTTGGGTGCTGGGTAGCAGGCCCCCAAAAGAGTCAAAAGGGAAAACCAACAACTGCCTCTTCATTAAATAGCAAAACTAAAAAGGTTGAATCCATTGCTCATAATTACCTTACCGTTCTGTGTACCTAATAACCTAAAAGTTATTCACCTTGCAAAACAATGGAGTGGCCTACCAGAATATCAGCTGCCAAAAACAGCGTCTTGAAAGAGTAGGTAACTGTCCTATCTGAACACACCAAAGACTGATATGGTAATGGCATTTCTCTCGGGCAGTTTGCAAGGGAGCTAGGGAAAAAAGAACAAGGAGAGAGCTTCGCTTACCATCACAACTAGTAACCTGAAAGCCTTTCCTCCATACTTTCATATTCTGGGCTTTGCTGGCTGAGGAACCCTGTTACACAGAGAGGACCACATCCCTCTACAAAGGACACAATCAATGCATTGAATATCAGGTGAGACTTCCTTTTGCAACTTAAAAGAGAGAAGTCTTTGGTCTTTTATAAATGCTGAAGACAAAATGGTAAATGACGGAAACCTAAACTGGTTGTAGCAGAAATGTGTCGAAGTGAACAACCACCCAATGGCCCCCATGAGCCGGTTTCTGACGGAGGCCGGAGACTAGAATCTGAGAGGTGGGAGAAAATGTCATGGACCATTATTGAAGCAAAGATTGAAGATGCTACCTAATGCTGTCTTCTTACTCAGGTATGTAGATGTCTGTTTATGTCAACTAGCTTTATTTTCTTTTCTATACCATATATTGCCTGTCCGAAGCTCATGGCAATTTCCTTTGCAATTATGCAATAGGTGTCTGGGGTGGAATTCAGGGTAGAGTGCTTGCTAAGAGTGTACAAAACCTTGGGACCAATCCCTAATGTGCATACAAACATACAAACATACATATTACACAATTTCACTATAGAATATAGATACCAAAATAAAATTAAAACCGCATGAATATATTTTGGAGATGATATAATGACTATACAAATTTGAACCTTCTATTTGGAAGGGAGGGCTAGCTAGTCAGCACTGCTAGCTTGTTATTTATTTACTTTGTATTTGCTTTTGTTGATTCTGGGGTGTGAAGAGGAAGCACGCTATAGTGCACTTGTGGAGTTGAGAGAACTTGCCAAGCTGGTTCTCTCCCTTCACCACACAGGTTCTAGGGATTGAACTGGGGTCATCAGGCCCAGCAGCAAGTGCCCTCACCTGCTGAGCCCTCTCATGGACTCATTTTTAGTTTTTTAAGAAGGAGGTTCTATTTTATTAAGCAAAATCATATTATTAATGCCATTCTTTTCTTCTGGGTTTAAGTAAAACACCAGGAGTAGGGATGGTGTTGTATGGTTTACAGGGTAGAATGTCTCAATGCACACACACACACACACACACCACACAAATGCAGAATGGCTCACTGTCTACTGTGAGGAAAGAATTCCTCACAAAGCTAGGGGCAGCATTCCTCACACCCTGCAGCTCTTATGATCCTAAGAGTAATCTTGTTCCATTGAGGAACTCCATACACCCATCTGCATTAAACTGAATTTGATGAATGAGCAAACATTACATGGTTCTCCTGGCAAACACAAAGTAGGCTTGGCTCTCTTTTGTGGTAGTTTTATCAACGTTTATCTTGTTTCTTCCCTAGCTCCATGGGTACTGAGATAAAAACTAGTGACAGAAGCAGAGTTCCAGCTGGGACAAAAATGCAGCCATAGGACATTTGTCCTATTGTACAGCATCCATGCTTGGCTTTCCAGATCTTCCAGATGTTAAATAAACATCACATCATATACCGTACCAGAGTGGATTCATCGTCAGCTGCTGAAGCGCCCATCTGTGGGTGGAGAAGGGCAAACATTCAAATGGGAACTTAGATCTTAGCTGTAATCCCTCTTCGGTAATCCCTTCCTGTTCTCTTGTTCACTCCCCTTCTGCTTCTTCTTCAAACTCTATCATTTTCGTCACCATAATATTTAATGTCCTTGATCTATTTCCTCCTCTCCTGCTAGAATATTCTAGCCACAACCTCGTATAATCTGCTTGTGCTCTTTTCTGGAAAACTGGTCCTCTCCCTCTCGGTCCATGAAGTCTCCACATGTGGCCCACGCCTGGCCAATGGGCAGATTCCACAGCAAGGACGAGAGTAATTAAATGAGGACTGGGCCGCGATACAAAATTGGACCAATGAGAATATGTTGGGGACTTTGAGTTTTAAAATCATTACCAACAGGGTGTTCCTGCTCTTTGTCTGCTAAGTGACAGAATGTAAGCCTGCCCTAGCTTGCCTTTGCCAGTGTCACCTGAGGAACAGTTAACTGAGAAGGAGAGCAGATGAAGACAGGGTCCAGAGATGAAGAGAAGGTGAGCCATTTTGACAACACGATCTCTGCACACCATGAGAAACAAATCAGTACGACCAATGTTGACGTCACCTAAAGTCACACCATTTGCAGGTGATCTTGGTCTTCATGTCAGCATGTTTTCATGTGTGTTCTTTCCTAAGTACATACATGGGCAGTTTTCCCTCAGTAGAATAATGCATACTGATTTATTACGAACATTTTCTTTGTTTGCTATGATTGAATTTTACTAACATCATTCTTCGCCTCTCTTTCTCTCCCCACGTTTTCTTTTTCCATTCCACACACTAGCAGGAAAAAAATTAAGGGTTGAGTGTTTCTATTTCTATCCATTTCTTCATTATCAAGCAAATGTCGACAGCCAGCAACATACTACTCAGAATTACATTGCAGTCGGTAGTTATAGAAACAGCATCCCACTGCATATCTATCCCAGTGTACACAGCAGCTTTTCTCACAACAATGGAGCAGTGTACACTGTGGCAATCTTCTAAAGAGAAATGATAAAATTTTAATTCATTTCCTTCACTGGCTGTAAAACTTTATAGGCTATGGATCCATTAGGTCTCACCTAGACATCCCTTCATTCCTTGCTATTCAGTTGACTTTGTTCCCTTGGTATTCTTTGCTATTCTGCCTCAAGATCAACCATGCTAGAGCAAAGGTAATATTGGACGCTGTTGCATTTTTTTAAATCATCAGATTCCTAAGAAATGAATTTAGGGATCAAAACATCCACGGTTGACTCAAAATGAGTGTTACCACATTGCTTTCCAAAGGCTGAGATGATTTCCGGCTCCTACAGCAGTGCCTGAGCCCCCTCCCCTCACTCCTGGCGTTTTACCAGCTCTGAGTGCTAATGTACTCACAAGCTTGTATTTGGTCTTGAGTTGGAAATCCTCCCGACAAGCACGGGTGTCAGGCATTTTTCATATGCTTCTTGACCGCTCAGAGTCTCCTTCACTAAGTAGGGTATGATGCATTCTTTTCTATGACACTACTGTATCTTTAGTATGAATTTGATCATGTACAATATACAGTCAAAAATCACACGATAAATTTTATTTTAGGAAAACCTGCAATAACCATGCATGTGTGTGATAAGTGGTTGATTTCTGTAACAGGATAGGATGAGCTCATGTTGGCAGACTTTTGCCCTCAGACAATAGAGCAAGGCATTGTGAAGACGGAAAAGCTTATCAGTTTGCTAGACATCGTGATGGTTGATTTTCATTGTGAGTTTGACAGGATCTAAAATTGCCACGGAAATACACATATGGGGTGTCTGTGATAGTGTTTGCAAGAATGTTTGTCTGAATGGGGACATCCAGGATCCCCAAGAAGTCCTGGTGTTGCTGGTACCACCCCATGCCCTAGGGTCTCGGTGAATAAAAGGAAAGAGAGCCGAACCCCAGAATTCAGCACCTCTGCTTCCTGGCTGGGGGTGCAGCGTGACCAGCTGCTCCATGTTCTGCTGCCTTCTCCTGCATGGTGGACTGGCCCTGTAAACTGTAAGTTCAAACAAACCCTTCTGTCGTTAGCTTGTTTCTTGTTGGATGTTTGGTAGCAGCATTAAAAAGTTAACTAATTTAGAAATTTGTAGCCCTTTCCTCCACACATAGCATATCTGAGATGAATTATCCCCCTCGAAAAAGAAAGGAAGAGGAAAGGAAAGTGGGAAAAACCACCAGAGACGATGAAGTGTTGTTCATTCCAAACATAATGAGGGAAAAGGAAGCCTGTGCCTTTAACTAATAATGAGGTGGGCGTGAATCTGCCTGATGAAGGTTGCCATCACCCTCCTCTTCTGTGTTTCCATTTCAGTCATGGCTTTTAACCATGATGTAGGCATCTCATTACCCGTACCATGCAGAGGTCTGGTCTTTAACCCCTGGGAAATACAGTGCCTTTGTGGTCTGTACAGTGGGAAAGAAGACCAGGGACACGGGAACTGATTGCAATGGCTATGAGAGCCTGGCCCACTCCCTGCTGCAACAGTCAAGCAGTGGCCATTATCAGTCTGTCTTGTATTGTTCAGTTGCCATAACAACCTGCTATTCTTAAATGATCACCGTACTAATGCACACACTAAAAGAATGCTTCAGCCTGTTTCTTGCATCCAGAATGGGTCCGTGATACATAACCAGAGGACATTTGGTAATGCCAAAACTCAGAAAAGAAATGATTGGTACACCGGGGTGTGCATAGCCGTTCTTCTCCCATCCTTGCCAGACATCCCCAATCAGTCATAGAAATCTTTGATTTTGAGCCTGGGCACAACTTCTAATTTTCCAGCATTAATTTCCTTTTAAGAATGAATTCAAGCTGATAATTCAGATGAATGCAATATGATGTCTGTAAGTCACTTCATCTAGAGATGGAAAAGATGAATCCCGGAGGACGAGACCAGTTGTCTCGTACAAAAGGGGTCAACGACAGAGTCCAGGAGAGTGAGGCAGGGAGAGTCTGGAAAAGTGAGGACACTCAGTTGAGGCAGCATGTTACCTGGGGTGCTGTGCCTTCTGCTTTCCACACCGTTGTCTCAGAACCAAACCCAGATCTCCTGAGTGTGTCGCCACAGAAATCCCTTGGCCAGTTCCCTTTATGGACAACAGCTCTGCTTATACAAAATAGCCAACACGACTCCATCTGTGGCCAGAGTCTGAGTGATGCTAAGGAGGCCCTGTGACCCTCATGATGAAAGCCACAGCCCCATTCTCCTTCCCTTTATCTTCATATCAGCTGTTTCCACTGAAGCCTCACCTAAGATCGGGGACGATGATCGTTGTAAGGGCAGCTGTAAGGCAGTCTTATTGAATGATTCTCTCTGCCACATGCTTAGAATGTTTGGGAACTTGTCTTCTGTACCCCGAGAAAGCTTGCTCCAAGACCATGAGCTGGGGTGGTGGGATGAGGTGCATACAGGTGGTACCCCATGACATCTATGAGCTGATTAGCAACTTGTCAACTTTTCACGGTGTGATGCATGGCAAATAGAAACAACATCTTTGGATCTGGATCTTTTCAGGGCACTCATGACATTGGGCAGTGGCCGTGAGCCAAGGCTCCCAGGCAGCTATGAGATCACAAAGGGTATAAGAGATGCAACATGCTAGCGTGCTGTGTGGTTAAGCTGTGATGTTCAACGGGTAGGAGTGTTCAATAACGTTCTCGACTGCCAAAATACTAGCCGCTTAGTATGTCCTCCACCAGGCACAGGCTGGTTCTCCCCTCCCCCCCCCCGTGTACTCCATCCCCCGCATCACTATGGCTGGCACTCAGGGAGATGGTGGTGGAGATGGGAGGTGACCTTGCTGCTGATGAGGGCATTAAACTTCTCTACTGCACATGATGCTGCTTCTTCCCCGTTCCATGCACTTCAATCAGCCTCTGCCATATGCTCTGGGCTGTCAGAGAGAAAGACTGGAGGGTGCAAATTCAACAGCTTGTCTCCAGGAGAGCTTCGTGTAACACACCATGGACCCGGAGGTCAGGTAGACCAGATGCGAGTTCGTGTCCTGGCTCAGCCACTTAATTGTGTTACCTTGAACAAATAACTGAAGATCTCTGAGCCCAGGTTCCTTCAGCTGTGGAATAAACTCCAGACAATACTGAGAGGCTAGAGAGGAACTATTTAACTCGCTTGACACATGGCAAGCTCTTAATAAATGCTTGTTATTAGATATTATAATACTAAGAGCTGTAAGTAATAGATAGGAATAATATCTCTCAGGGCTCTGCCAATAGAGGTCCGTGCATCTTCCTTAGCCTCACTGCCTTTCCACCCCCTTCTTCTCATGCACCCCGCAAAGCCCCACCAAAAAGCTTTAAGTCCATTTCAGTTCTCAGGAGAAAACCTCGTCTCTTTACTTACCTGAGAGATTTGTCTGCCAGGCCACACTAAATGCCTCTTCCGGGAAGTTGGCTGTCCTCACTTGGACTCATCTGTCCTGGACTGGCTGTCTTGTACACTATGGAATCCATCCATTCCAGTCGGCCTATGTATATGACCTGCTTCCATTATAACTGCTTTTCCTAGCACTCTTTCCTGTCTCACGCGACTGCATTTGAGTCTTGTGTCTCTCAGTTTCCCTCATCGTCCCTCCTTCCCCACAACTACACAGAACCAGACGCTTTTCCCTCATAGAGGTCAGGACCCAGCACTGTGCCTGCAGAGCCATCTTCCCCCATTAGGCCCTTCTGGTAGCACCCCATCTCCCACCAGTTGCGTGTTCATCTGTTTTCTTAATTATTTATTCATTTTCCTACATCCCTCTCCTACTGCTGGCGAACGCCATCCCAACAAGGATCTGCCTATCTGAATTCAATGCTGTACCCATAGGACATAGACCAGTACTTAGCAAATAAATGCTCAGTAAATGTTTGCTGAGAGAATAACGCTTCCCCTTTCCTTGGATGATACCAGAAGCTTCGGGACAATACCTTTCAGAGTAGACATTCATTTACAGTCACTTTATTGTGCCTGAGACAGTGATTACTCAGAGATCGAACACAGCAGCTGGTAATTCATAGGGTATTAATATTGGAAGGTATGTCCTCATTTCGTCTTTTCTGGATGGTAAGCTGCTTTGGGGTAAGAGCTGCCTCTCTTTCAGGGTTGGGCTTCCTGCGGTGCCATGCAAGCACCAGGAGATGCCTGCACACGACAAGAGCTTAACTATGGGGAACGGAACTCAACAGACTCACGTGGCTGGCTGCTGCAACGTTCAAAGGTGGGCAAGAAGAAACAATAAAATTGCAGACTCACAGCTTGCTTGCTCCTCTGCAGCCTTGGCTGGGATCTTAGAAAAGCATCGTGTACATAGTTAGGCTTTTGTTCTTTTTCCACCAGAGGATGAGAAAGGAGATTTGACTTGCTGCGTGTCTGGGGATGCAAGAAACCACAGTCTGAAACGGAGCAAAGACGCTTCGAGACTCCCTTTTATCGTGTGAATTCCAATGAAATGGCCAGTCCGAGAATATTCTTTCTTCAACAGACCCTCTACTCTCCACTAGCTCCAACATACCTGCCCAATACTATTCCCAGAGGGAGGCAGGGCTGGTGATGAAAGATGTGTTCCTGTCTGGGAAGCACAGTGGCTCATCTGTGGTTAAGAACTCTCTCTTCATTGGTTTGTATTCTAACCAGGGTGGGGGTGGCCAGCATTCACTGTATGACAGTGACGTGGTCACTGTCAGTAAGATATGATGTTGGTCATCTGCACTATGTTATGTGGTCCCCAAACCCTAGGAGTCCTACCTAGTTCATATGTGTGATGTCTGAAAGGCCACAATAGAGACTACTGAAATCTGAACTCGGCTCACCATTTTCTGGGTAATGTGGTAACGCCATGTCGTTTTGTGATTGCAATAATTCATTATTATATACAAAATACCATTGCTGAGGAAGCCAGGGAGAAACCTCATTTTGATAACTACTTTTGGAGGGGGTGGGGTGTGGAACTAAAGTCTTGCCACATGACCCAAGCTGACCTTGAATTCCCAATCCTCCTTCCTCGGCCTCCCTAGTGCTTGCGTGATAGATGGACACCATACACAGACTGATGATGTTCAGTGAGTTTTAAGCTATATACCCCAGTGAAGTTCTTGGTTGGTTGGTTTGATGGCTGAGGAGCTCGTCTGCGTCACACGTTTTGAATATGGAGGCATCACCTTGAAGCCTTGTTCACTGCTTGCTTGAACAAACACATGCACTGTGTGCAACCTCTCACTGTTCCTGACTCAGATATGAACACGTTAGCTCTGTGTTGCTCTCCCCTTGACTGCCAGGAAACTCCGGGCCAGGTGGTACCAGGCCACAGTGTCAATTGAGTGTTACCAGAATATCTGTTTTCTTGGATCAGTTTCCCCTTTGCCTCTATGGACCCTGGACTTTCTTAGGTTCATTTTCTCTTTTATCTAAACATTTTTTTTAATCTTTTGATGAGTCGCTCAAGTTCTTTAGGAAAGGAAAGGATCCCAGGTTACAATTAAATTTAAGGCTCTCCTCTGCCCCCACCCAAGTCTAAAAGCAAGCTTGCTTACTCTGAACCAAGAGATGATCCCTTGTTCTCCATGCAGCTGCAGCGGTGATCCTGGCTGGGGACACTGGAGCCCCAGTGCCTGGGTTCAAAGCAATGGTTCTCAGGTTACAGAGGTGACAGTACTCGCCTGTCTTCATTTCATTTTCCGAAAATTAAATACTTGGCAGGCTCTTCCTTGAGCTAATTAGCATCCCTTCTTAACATTTTAAGTAACTGCTCATTTAGAGCAGTGAATGATTGCTCTGAGCTTAGCGTGCAGGAAGCGCTACTGTTGGGAATAATCTACTTACTCGGCTGTTTGTTTGAAGCAGGGATATAAACAGATTTTTTTTTTCCTTTTCAACATGTCAGGCGTAAGTGAGAACAGGGCGATTATTGAAACTGCTGCTTCTCACCAATAAAGTTTTGACTTTAGATACAAGCTTCTTCTTTTTAAACCAGTAGGAAACAAAGGAAAACAACCCACTCCCGTTCGAGAGGCCGGTTCAATCTGTTACACTACGGAGTATTTTGGGTTCTTAAAATGGTCTAGGTAATTTTTCATTGGCTCTCCTGGGAATGCCACTTTGTGCTGTTATTTATAATCTACAGAAATTAATTACACTGCTAATTAACAGCTTGCAAACACATTATTGCTCAAGGAGTTATTTATTCAGTTATGAAAGCACACCTTCAGGGTTCTCTGTGATTCTTTATGACAGCTCTTTTGTCTCTTGCTCTTGTTGCTGGGTTTTTACGCAGCTAAGTTTCCTTGAAACCCTGCGTGGAGGATTGGTGATTATTCAGAATCTCGGAGGCCTTGGAGTGCATCAGCTGCTCTCCTGGGGACAGGAGGAAGTCAAGGATGCACGGCATTGTCGGTTTGTGCCTGGGAGTGGTTAAAGAAATTCCTGGGGCAAGTTACAGAGCTCAATGAGCAAAGGCCCTGCTAGCACGCATGCTCCAAGTGCCCGCCCCGGCACTGCCATAAACTGGATGTGGTAGTGTTTGCCTGTAATCCCAGCCGGTGGGAGGTGGAGGCGAGGGGATCCAAAGTTTAAGATCATCCTCAGGAACATAAGTATCTGCCTGACCAAAAAAATAAAAAGAGAAAGAAAGAGAGAGGGAGGGAGAGAGGGAGGGAGGGAGGGAGGGAGGGAGGGAGGGAGGGAGGGAGGAAGGAAGGAGTTCCTTATTGTGCAGTAGGCCTTACAATAGCCACGCAAGGCTTCAAATATGCACTTTTGTATCTCTAAGACTCTTAGGAGCACCCTGGAGCCAATATTGTCATCAAAGAGGAAGACAGGACCAGAAACCCTCCTGGGCTCTGCCTCTACATACCCATGCTGGGGGCAGACAGCAGCAGTGGAACACAGTCTCCTGGCTTCTGAATCCATCTGAACACAGCCATCTGAGGCACTGGAAACTGATACCCTCCAGGAGAAGAAGGCTAACCACGTGCTTGTTTTGATATTCCCACTTCATACAGTCTGCCATTCCTAACCAGCCACTGGACCAGGCCAATAAGATGGGAAGAGCTGTAGATTAAAAACTAAACAAGCAAACAAACAAATCCCACATTTTGTAGGGGTTTGTAGAGGCATGTTGGTAGAGCTAAAGGTGGGGCAGGGTCTAGTCACCTGTTTCTGGATGCCTGTGTGTCATTTGATTGCTGTAGGACCTAAGTAAGTAGCGTTCCTTCTCTAGTCTTCGGTCCTCTGTTTTCCGAATGAGGGAAGTAGCTCAGGACCTCTAAGATCTTCTAGCTTTGATAACCTCAATGCCGCTGCAGATCTGGGTACGCATGGAATCACCCAAGTCTCTGTCAACAGGCCAACTATAGTGCTTTGCCTAGGGTGATGGCTCAGAGTACTTGCCACCCAAGCATGGAAGCCTAAGCTTGGATCTCTAACACCCATGCATGCCAAACTGGGCATGGTGAAATACATCTATAATTGTAGCCCTGGGTAGGCAGAGACAGGAAGATCCCTAGGGCTTGTTAGCTAGTTGGCATCGCTGAATGTGAAAGCTACAGGTTTGGTGAGAGGCTGTGTCTCAAATAAAAGGGGGGGGGCTAAAGACACCTCCTATTGATGATTGACACCCTACCACACACACACTTATGGACTCACTAAGCCAGTCCCATACTTTGCCAATGGTGGCATGCTGGCTACAAGGGCAAACCCAAGGATTCAGGCGAGAGTAACAGAAAGAAGCGAGTATGAAGGGTGCTTTGATGGTAGGCATACACTACTCAGCATCACTCCCAAGTTCAAAGGTAGCCAGCCCACCTTGTGCTACTGGAGACATCCCTTCCCTCAATCTGCTTCCATTCAGCAACCCCACTGCTTGTACCATGGCTGCCTTTGCCTCTACAGCCAAATGTAGTTTTTAACTAAGTTTCTATCATTCTATTCCACCAATAAAGATTCAGAAATCCGATATTTGGGATGAAAACCTGCTAGGTCAGAGAGGCAGAGAAGCAACCAGTTAACCTTCCTCCTTAGCTGACATTCAGCAAGAGAAAGACTCATCTGCCACCCCAAACAAACAAACAAACAAACAAACAAGCAAAGCAAACAAACAAACAAAAAAACCATTTTAGAGACAACACTCACAGACATGAAACAACAAACCCTAGGTTACAAAGTCAGGAGGTGGCAAAGCTGAGCCTTGATCCTATAAGGTGACTCCCCCTATATAACGTCACACTTGCCTGGAGCTAAGAAGGTCATGGCAGTCTAATTTGATGGGGCATCCATGAATCTACCCCTCCCATCTCTCCCCAAGAGGGGCACTCCTCATCCAGAAGGCCATTTGGCCTGGCTAAAAACAGCAAAGAAAATAACATGACAAATTTCTGAATTCTGACCCTCACCTTAGACACCCCTAAAACCAGAAGAGTCCCATCAAAATCTGATCAGATTTTTGCTAATTTGATGCAAGCTAGAGGGATCTGGAACAAGGGAACCAAAGTTGAAGAAACACCTCCATAAGATTTATCTGCCAATAAGTCTGTCAAGCTTCTTTCTCAATTAATGATTGATATGAGAGGGTGCAGCTCATTGTGAGTGACCCCATCCCTGTGCAGGTAGTCCGCGGATTGTATGAGAAAGCCGTGGGGACCAAGGTTAGGAAACAGTAACTTCCGTGTCTGCTTCAATTCCTGCCTTGAGCTACTCGGTTAAGGTGAAATAAACCCTTTCCTCCCCAAGTTGCTTCAGATCATGGTGTTTATCACATCCACAGTAGAAAGCAAAGCAGAATAGAAGGGACCACATGGGATCGTTAATGTCACGCAACGTCGTTCATGCCACATTCTACTGGTCAGAAGTCAAAAGGCCAATTTGGCTTTAAGGGTAGTGAGCCTTGATTCTACAGATTTCTGGAAATCTGAGCAATAACTTGACAGCCATCTTGTCCACCACTTGCCTAGGTGACTAGCCCAGGAGCAACTGTGTCCCATGTTTTTTCTTTGAGGAATTAGCCATGGTCATTACCCAGGTAAAATCTTGAGACAGCCCTGTGGGAAGGACTTTCAAAAGACACTTCATTTATTTTCTTTGTACACAATTTTTCACTTTTATTAATCCGGACTCTTCTAAAGTTAGTTGACCCCAAGTCCTCTGTTCATTCCCAGAGTGGCCGGAGCCGGCCTTTGTGTAGTCATTCTGAGAAATGATTGTTCTAAATGAAGGAGATTTCTGAGATTAGAGTTACTTAAAACAGAGTCCAAATGGCAGGTATCCGATGTTCCTTGGAGAAAAAGTTCTCTGCAAAAGTCAGAAAAAGAAGTAAACACAGTGAGACAGCGGACTTGACACAGCGGACTTGACACAGCCCAGGCCTGAGCCAGGGAAGGAGGACAGAGAGATCTGGGCTATGTCATTTGTTGGGCTTCCCCATTTCTGTGTTAATTCTTCTTGCCTAGGAATGACAAACCAGAGAACTTAATTTGCATCTAAAATAAAAAAAAATCTGCAAGTAAAATGCCATCAACTGGATTAGTACAGCCACCTGGACAATTATTAGAGACGAACTGCTGTGACCATCACGACTGACCAAAATGCCCCTCTTGAACACCATCAAGCATCCAGCAGACAGGCTGTGATGTTCGGCAGTCTGGGCGGCCATGTTACAATTGAGTTACAGGAGGGAAAACAGCTCTGAGCTGACTTCATAATTATCATGATCTACTATTATGATCCATCGCAGAGCAAGCAGTCAGCAGAGCAACAATAAATCACTGTTATTTACATCGCAACAAATCATGAGGAGCTATCATTGGGAATCATAACTCATACGAGCCTCGGTTCATAATTACCCATCTATGACTGTTTAGGTACATCACAAAGGTATCTCAGAAGGGAAAAAAATTGCACGCTGCATCCCCATGAAGACTTGACTTCTCCAGACAGGCTTCCAAGCTTGACAAAGGTAAAAAATGCCAAGTCTAACTGTGTCTCCTTTAGTGTCTGACAGAAGTGGCTGAGCCTTGGGGGTCCGCCTGCAGAATGACATCAGCTAACCAGACAGCCCAGGAACCTTGACTCTGCCTGGGGTGGATAGGAAAGGTCCCACCAAAAGGCTGGAGCATTGCAGACTTAGCTGCTCTAACACTATAGAGAGGTGAGTGAATCCCCAAGGCACCGAACGAACTCATTGGTGGATGAACCCATGATGAGTTCATGGCTGAATGGGTCACTAGTCAGTGAGGACGTAAGAAGTGACTAGAGTCATGCCTTCGTAGGGGATCAATCTCTGCCCCCTAGCTGCTGAGAGACAAGCAGCTCTGCTCTCCCGACATGTCCTATCCCACCACAGACTCAGAAGCACAGAGGCAAGTAACCGGGGAGAGAAAACTCTGAAAGAAATCTTTCCTCAGCGATTGTTCTAGGGCATCTGGTCTCAACCATTGAAGAGCTGACGAATGGAAACCTTTCTATGTGGGAACCAGCTTACCCAGGACAAAGTAAGACTCCAGGAAATGAAATAGTCAAGGACTGTCTCGCAGCTGTTCTACCTCCAGACGATCCCCGCCCTGACCCCTGTGGGCAGAGGCCAGGCACTCGTGTGGCTCTGGCAGGACCGTAGTAATAGATGGACGTTTGACTAAAGTAGACATTTTCAATTGTCCTTTAGGCATCAAACTCTTTTTTTAAAAAATACTTATTTATTATGTATACAATATACTGTCTGTGTGTATGCCTGCAGGCCAGAAGAGGGCAGCAGACCTCATTACAGATGGTTGTGAGCCACCACGTGGTTGCTGGGAATTGAACTCAGGACCTTTGGAAGAGCAGGCAATGCTCTTAACCGCTGAGCCATCTCTCCAGCCCCCTAGGCATCAAATTCTTAGGACCAACGTTGTGCCAACCATTTTGGGGAATGAAGACAAAAAAAAAAATGTTCTTGTCTTTGTTTAAAATTGTGTTATGTTGTTAATCAAAGCGCTCTGTCAGAGGGGAGCGGGTCAGGGATCAGATAAGTCGGTGTGACTGGCAGCCTCCTGACCAGTACACATAAACTGCTCATTCTGAACACTAAGTCCCAATTTATCTGAGATCCAAACCCCAACTCCTATTTCCTGACATTTTCATTCAAATAGGAACCAAAGGGAACCTTTCAATTGAAGACCCTACTGCGGGTGCAGAGGCTTCCTCTAACTTGGGATCTGGATGGAATAGCTCCGTACCTTGCTCCACTCCCCAGTGTTTTTGTGACACCCTCCTCTCTCTTTATAAATTAGTGCATGATAATTTATAAGGAATTTCTCTTTGATATACACAGTGGTGATTATTCTTTAAAAATAAAGAGAATCTGACTCCGGAGAGGACATGGGAAGCCCGGTCTCATAAATTGTAAATAGTCTCATTTGTTAATACAAGGGCTTTAAAGCAAGATGCTTCAATAATTAAAGCAAGCAAAGAGGAGTGGAGCTAATTGGGGCAGGATTGGGCAGAGGAGCTTCTGTGGGATCGCAGGCAACAAGAAATAGAAAGGGTTTAACCAGGTAGAAGATGGTTGTTAAGCACCGATGAGCATCCTCAAGAATTTTAAAAAGAAACTGTGGTTTACACAGCAGCCTGCCATATTCAAACTCTGTGGAAACCAGAAACTAACGGGTACCCAGAGCCTCTGTCCTCAAGGAGTTCATAGTCATAGTGTAGGATAGCATGGAGAGGAACAGTAACATCAGTGGAGGGCATTGTATAGTGGTGGAGTCCTTGCTCAGAGCACATGAGGCCCAGGGTACTGGAAAGCAAGCAAGACAGCAAGAGGGCTGAGCCTGGAGAGACGATGCAGTGGGTGAAAAGCATTCGCTCTTGCCGAGTACCCGGGCTTCATTCCCACACTCACATGGTGGTTCACAACCATCTGTAACCCCAGTTCCAGAGATCCAACGCCCTCTTCTGGCCTCCAGGGCACTGAATGCATGTGGTGCATAGCCATACATGTACACAAAATACCCACACACAAAATAATAAAATATTGAGAGAGAAGGCGGGGGAGGGAGGGAGGAAGGGAAAAGAAAAGACTACGGAAGAGAAGGTATTCAATTGTTGCAAGAGTGAGATGAAGGTGAGGTCAAAATGAGTATAGAAAAGGTTCCTGTGGGAGAGTTACTGAAAACCCCACCCAGCAAGGCTGCCATGTGACAGACAGCACATGAGTAACTGTTGGACAATGTGTTCTACGCAAATTACCTGTGGAGGTCCCTGTCTGCTGAGAACGGAAGTCCCTGAGCTTTCAACTCCCTTCAGATCTGGCCCACTTACACCCCGGTGCTTTTCTCTCATTAGAAACTATCCCTATTTCCACTCTACCCATAAATGTCTTTGTCCAGCTCCTTGTTTTGGGACATAAGAACCTGGACATAAGGAGGTGTCCAGGGAACCCCCATGCTCGCCTACAGCACAGTTAAACCTAATGTAATAGGACAGAATTGGGACCTCTCTGGTCCAGCTGTCTCTGCATTCCATCACAGTCCAACAGAGGCTTCTAGAATCAACTTAATTCAAGGTCACTTCATTGCCCATCCAAAGGCCACAACGGCAATAAGTACGCCAGAAGGTCAACGTTTTCTAAGATGCAGTAGATCGCACATAGTCACAGGGAGGACAGTAGATAGTCAGAGTTGTGGTAAACTCCTTCCTCAAATTCGTTGAGAAAATGAAGGAAACTCAAACAGTAAGTGTATGCCTAGAGCATGGAGTTACTTCCCCTCTTTCCTGAAGATGCCCCCGACCCACACATTCCTGGAAGCTCTTCTTACCATGGAGCTTACAGCTGGATGGAGGTCCATTGACTGGGACCAATGCTTTCCATAGAATAATACATTTTATCCTCACAGAGATCCATACAACAAAGACACGGAGTGGAAAACAGTTCAGAGTTTATAGGTAGCGGGTGTCTACATCCACAGGAACCTCATTGGAAACAGCTAAAGAGGAAAGTGACCCCTCTCCTTCCCTTCCTTGTCTCCCTCCCAGGCATACCCAGTAAAGTAGCCCCACCTGCCAAATACAAGGAACCTGTTACCCACTTCACCTACAAAATTAAGGGAGGAAACACACATCTACAAACCCACACACCTCCTATGATTAGGACATTTACACCTTGTGAACATCTCTTTAACCTAAACCTAGACTTTGTCCACACACGCATCCCTTTCATTAAATAGGAGTAGCTTTCAAATGTGAAGATCTCCCCCTCCTCAAGTTCTCTACCCTGCTATCCAGATCCTCTCTGAGTGATGCTAGTCACCTGGCGGATCATTCCAGAGCTCCACCTGCCCACTAGAAAGGCTCTTCCCCGGTGCTGAGACCCAGAGACCCAGAGCCAACACTGCACCGGCAGAGAGGAGAGCAGCTCATGTTCCTGACCATTGATCAGAGAGGAGAGCAGCTCATGTTCCTGACCATTGATCTGCCATCAATTTTTTCCAGGCCCGAGGCATGCGATTATCTGCGAAGCTGACTTACAAGATAAAATCCCCAGGCCTCTCCCCGTCTCCCTCCCCTTTCAACAAGCAGACATTGATTTTACACAGAATGTGCATGGCTTTGATGGTGTTATTGCAATCAACATGAAAAATACCACCAGAGCCTTATCCGGATGTCTCTCCCTTGTTTTGCCTCATAGCGCAAGTGATTGTTTAAAGAGGCTTGACACTGCTGGAGTCTTTTGTTTTATGGATTTTGCAAAGCAGGGCTCTTTGTCTCCTGGGCTGGCAGAGGAGAAAGCTCCTTTTTCAAGGCAATGGGCAGTGCTTTAGAAAACAGGATCCAAGGTGTGGGCTGTTTGGAGTTCATCAGTTCCCACGTTCTTTTAAATCTGCGCTTTCTCCAGGAGAGGTTACAGATACCTAACTGGCCTGGGCTTTTCATTCCCTTCCTCTCTGCCATCTGAGCTCCCCAAATATGTGGTCCATGAGGTTCTACTACCCAAAGTCCATGCTGCTTTGAGGTAGCTATTCTGCCCCCCTCAATTCTGCCTTCACCCCTCTGTCACAGATAGATGGCTAAGTGCTTGCCATAGCAAGAATGACAATGAAATATGACATGCTCACTCTTCCTGCGCTACCACTCCAAGGTAAGAGGCCAGAAGCCTAGAGGCTCCCAGCTCCTCCTCTGTCTGAATGGCAATCCCTTGTGCAATCTAGTTTACCTAACTCCCCCATCAGAATGGGAGACCATTCTGAATGTTCAACACCTTTGCTGTTAGCTCTGCGTTTGAATTATTTTGAAAAATGGGAGGGACGCAGAGACTGAACTGGGTGAGACCACACGCTTGAACGCCAGGAATAAATTCTCAAGGGTGTTGTTTCCAGGTGGGCATTAGCATCATCTGACATTTGGCAATTCAGATAAATTGTTATCGGGGAAGTTGTCCTGTTCATTGTAGATTGTTTAGCAACATCCAAACATGCTTTCAGGTGTCAACTCTCCCCTGGAGGGGGGTGGGTGTCACAGTGACCCCTGTTGAAAGATAGTCTCCAAAGCATTGTAGGTTATAAAATGATCAATAATTAGCAACACATCCATTGGGGGGACAAGCCTCAGAGGGCAAGCTTTCAACATGGGCCTAGTTAACACCCTGCCTTCCCTATGTCTAGTCCCCATGTCTACCTTGTGATTTCAGCAATGTAGAGAAGGTTTTACTCTCCCAAGTGTCCACCCAAAGATGTACATTCCTATCGACTCATCAGGCCTGATGCCTCTCAAATGGGGTTCCTGGATCAGTCTATGTTCAAGCCCAACTTAAATTGTCACTTGCCTAGAGTAAGTGACATTTCTGGATGACTGTCTTCCAAATGCTTGTACTCAACATTAGGGCAAACATATGGGTTTGTAGCCCAGATCTGCCACCAGACATTGAGCAACTCTACATCCTAACACAGAAATGTTTCTTGGATGAACTTCCATCCTATCGAAAACAGCAGAAAAAGTTAAGGCCAGGCCGTGGTTCTTCTAACTCAGCTATTCTCAACCTTCCTTATTCTGCGACCTTTGACTACAGTTCCTCATGTTGTGGTGACCCCCAAGCATAAAATTATTTTGTTGTTACTTCATAACTGTAACTTTTTTGCTGGTATGAGTCATAATGTAAATATCTGATATGCAGATGGTCTTAGGTGACCCCTGTGAAAGGGTCATTTGACCCCCCAAAAGAGGTGACAACCCACTGGTTGAGAACCATTGTTCTGACTGTTACATGGATCCCCAGAGTTTGATAGCTATATCTCAGCACCTACCAGAGGAAACAGTAATGAGGGATTTCAGGCTGCCCCCAAGATGCTAAAGCAGACTAAAGAGATTTTCCTCCAACCTTCTATGCACTGGCATTGTGTGTTATGGGCAGCATGGTATTATGCGTTGAATTTCTTCCCCATCCAAAATAATGTTTTAAAATCAAACAAATATGTGTATGCACATCACCCACTTATATATATGTACACAAGAACATGTATATATGTACATAAATATGCATGCATGAAAATATATAATATACAAACACACATACTTGCTATTATCATAGTTAAGTTTTTAAACCCCAGTGAACTCTCCTATTCCTAACAGCTTAAAACAATCTCCCACACAGAAGTAACTTTATGAACAAAAATATTTCAAAGGCCATTGGAAGTGAGACTTAAAGAGGACAAGAATTTGACCCATTCCTCCTTCACATCACCTGTAGTCACAGAATCCCCAGGAGTCCCCACAGAGAGAGCCCCAGATAGGGCGCACTTTAGAAAGCCCTAATTCAAAGGATCAGCAAGTGTCAGCAAGGGGAAGAACAAAGGGCTGGTTTTCCTTTCCCCATGCTGCCTCCTCTCTGTCAGCCCCTTGCCTCAGCACCTAGAGCTCCTATCTCCTGGTGCTGGCGCCATTTCCACTTACTTGGCCACTTGGAGCCTTTCACAGCAGGTCAGCCCCACAGGCTTGGTTCTGGAACATTCTCCCCAGCCCCATACAACTGGTTTGTGGACATGGCATCCATCAGGGAGAGAAGCAGGCTGAGAGGCAGCCCCAAAGATGCTACCTCCCAACACATGACCTTTGATCACAGCAGAGTTTTGCAGCGGGATAGCATATAATCCTAAATTTAAATCCCTCTGAATTTCAGAGGTCCCAGTATTAAAATCCTTTTAGGATTTTTTTCCAACATGTATAAGTATAATCTATTCAGAATTTTTTAAAAATCTCCAACACATTCTTCTTCCAAAATAGGCCCACTTCCACATTTAACTTTCCTTTAGAAAGTACGAAATGTCTATTTTAATGAACTATCTGTGTTGTTTATTTGACTAAGGGGCAGTTGTCTCTAAGCCATGCAGTGGGACAGTCTTTCTTAAATAAAGCGCAACATCTCTCAATGACTGCAAATAAACCCAGAAGAGCCATTTATTTAAAAAAGGATTAAGGAGGGAGGGGAGACACTACAGCAAGAAGAAACAATTGGAGGTACACAAGAAAACCCATTTCCCTAACCCCACCACAAGGTTGGTAGCTTATTATAATATAGATTAGAGGGTGGAGAACACGTGTTCACTTAAGCCCAGGGGGTGGTGGGTGGGAGGGAAGAAGGAGGGGAGAGACAAAGTGAAGACAGAGGAGCGCAGGAGGATGGGAAGGTGTCAGAGCAAGCTGGGTATCTGAGCACAGCTTGCCCCCGGCGAAGACCTGGGACCTTTGCAGGGCTTGAATAAAGGTTGAAGTGAGAGAAAGGTCCCCAAAGACAGCCTAAGGTAGAGCTTTCCTTGGGGTGGCCGCGCCTCACAGACAAGTTTTCCATGTGATTTCCATTCCATTCTCATCATCTGTTATAACGTAAAATTTCATCAACTGTAAATGTCAGTTCTTCCCTTTATTATTTGCTAATGTCATAAAAATTTGAATTGTTTGCTTTGTTAAAGGGCTTGCTGGGCATTGACTTTTCCTTATTTGTACTTTACTACCCCAAATGTGTGGGGTTTATTTATTTTTATTTTTTTTAAATAACATCCCTTTTGAAATGGGATTTAAATAACAGAGCAAGGTTTGCCATTATCATAAATGTGTAAAGTGCTTTGCGAGTAATAAAATGGATCATGGATTCAGGATAATTCAAACTGAAATGTTATGTTCAGTATCAAGATTAGATTACATTAATGCAGTTCATTTTAAATGGTTTAAAGGCCATCAGATGCATGTGAAAGGAATCTGTATCATAACTTAGAATAAATAGACTGAGACATTTGTTTATAATGTCAGTGCTAAACAAATCTATTACTGCATTTCTGCATGTAATGTTATGTTACCACTGCTATTAAACAAACAGAGCATGAAGATAAATTATAGCTTTAATTATAAACATTACCTTTGCGTATTTATTAATTTAAAATGGAACAATGTTCAATAACCTTAGGTTATTTATATCAGCTAACATTTTAATTAACTTTGTTGTATTTATGTGACTTGGTAATTGTTGCTACCAGGCGCATGTAGCTCCTTGAATAATGGAGGCCATCGGACCTCTCCCTGTGCACATTACCAGTTAAATGAGATGGTGGCTTTGTCACTCCTGACAGAGACAGTATGCAGCACAGGCTCCCTAAGTGAGGATCCCAAGGTTCCCAGATTACCTTTCTCCTGGGAATCCTCCAGTAGGGCATGCCTGAATTCCTGGACATCTTTTTAATTAAGAAGTAGTGTCACTCAAAGCGTCCGAGCTAGAGACTCGTAGCTGAGCACATGACCAGAGGCTATGGCCCTTTCTTAACAGTGGTCTGCATTAAATACACACAGTTCGTCACTTAAGATGCTTCAACGTGAATGTTTCTGACTTCGCCATCAGACAAGGTTATACTCACAAGAGGACAGTGCTTTGCAGTTTCAAAACAGGGTCAATGCTTCCTGATTGTGCCTACTTTTGAGCTCGCATGATGCTCCGAGCTGCTTTAAGGTGATAAGCTATGCAGATTTAAGTGTACTCAGAATTCCCGGTGTATGGTGGCTTTGGATAGCCCCACTGTAAACTGAGGAGCGCCTGTGTGCACATCAGGGGCTTGAGCCTTGCTTGTGAAGCAGACAGGCAACACCTACCACAAGGCTCCATATTGTCATTTGTTCATCAGCTTATTATTTTTTTTCTGTTAAGTCTCTGTTGCATGAGGTTGATGGGAAAACCCTTCTGTCTTTGTTGAAATTATACTGCAGTTCAAAATAGAGACCAGAAAGAGGACGGAGCTCTGACTCCGCCCACTATGTTGTCTACTCAAAAGCTGCTTCCCATTGGTTTCTTAGAACCTAGTGTCTTCCAACTTTTACTCCATGAGAAAGGTCTGGGCAGGTTGAGCAATGCCTGTGAACTCCCTCCTTGCTACTTAAGAGGTGTGGCTTTTGCCTCCAAGGCCTGGCCACGCTGTCAGGAGGCTAGGCCTAAGCAGTACTGAAAGCAACCTTCTCAGGGCAGTCACAGGCTCTCCCTCCTCTGCACAAACCACAGGAATCTTGAGATCCTTCCTCCTGCATCCCCATAGCCTTCTTCTCCCTTTCCTACACTACCATTTACTTTTATCGATTTTGTGATAGACTGTTAACCCATTTTACCCAAATGTTAAAATATTCAAAAACACAAACAAGTGTCCCCCTCTTGGGTGGCCAAGGGGACTTAATCTTCATATGTTATCTCAAACTTGAAGACATTACAGAGAAGCGTGACTCTGACAGGTCAGAGTCCTGAAAACAGGGATATTTCAAACCTGGCTCTCTTATATTCATGTGCTCATTGTACAGTTTCCTCTCCCACCAGGTATCACTCTGTTGATAGGGTCCCTACATTAAGAGGGACCTTCTTTCTCAAGAGTCTGCCCACCTGTAGACACACACATAGCCAAGCACAATGAAAAGTTATAAACTCAAGTGCTGAAAACTCCAAGGGACAAGAAGGAATAATGTTTAACACCAAAAAAGGAAGAAGAAGAAGAAGAAGAAGAAGAAGAAGAAGAAGAAGAAGAAGAAGAAGAAGAAGAAGAAGAAGAAGAAGAAGAAGAAGAAGAAGAA
>JABTXL010006025.1:1279828-1299100 GCA_025134845.1 Neodon shergylaensis
GAAAGAAAGAAAGAAAGAAAGAAAGAAAGAAAGAAAGAAAGAAAGAAGAGAATAGATGTTTCTCCAAAGAAGATACACAGGAGAAGCATAAAGTTGAATACAACAGGGTATCTTCCCATAGCCATTAGGATGGCCACTCTCTCAAAAACACCCAGGGAATGGTGCATTATGAAGACCCTGGAACCATGGTGACCATTGAGGAGCTTTGTAAGATGATGCCACCAACCACCAGTTCCACAAAACCTTACAATCAGTCTTGCCTCAGATGCAGTCATGGGGTAACATGCCCCAGAGAACTGAAAGCGGGGTTTAGAGGAAATAATAAGCCCCGAGTTTTTTTTAAATATTTAGTTATTATGTATGCAATATTCTTTCTGTGTATGTCCCTGAAGGCCAGAAGAGGGCACCAGACCTCATTACAGATGGTTGTGAGCCACCATGTGGTTGCTGGGAATTGAACTCAGGACCCCTGGAAGAGCAGGCAATGCTCTCAACCGCTGAGCCATCTCTCCAGCCCCCCCGAGTTTTATAATAGCTTTTTTTTCCACAAA
Source organism: Neodon shergylaensis (assembly GCA_025134845.1). Taxonomy (NCBI): domain Eukaryota; kingdom Metazoa; phylum Chordata; class Mammalia; order Rodentia; family Cricetidae; genus Neodon; species Neodon shergylaensis. Next base: position 1,280,380 of record JABTXL010006025.1, read on the forward strand.
AACTAAAACAAGGGAGCAACCGTGACAGAGGAATGGACAAGCAAAATGCAGTCTACAATGACAATGGAATAGTCTTCCTTTAAAAGAGAAGGAATTCAGAAACATGGCTACAGTAAGCCTATTACAAAGGCAAATCCCATATGATCCCACATATATGGGAAAATTAGAGTAGTCGGGTTTATGGACACAGAAAGCAGAATGAGATGGCCAGGGACTGGAGGGATAGGGAATGGGAAGGTATTGTCTCAAGAATATGGAATTTCAGTTTTATAAAATGCAAATGGCTCTGAAAACAAATGATTCCACAATGTGGCCAATGTACTTATTAACACAAACTATGTATCATTAAATGGTTACTATTGTTTTTATGTGCATTTGGTGTGTGTGTGTGTGTGTGTGTGTGTGTGTGTAAAGAAGTCTAAAAGAGATATCCACCAACCTTCGAGTATAATATGCTTTGCCCTAGGTCATTGTCTCCACATTCAGGAAGCAAGTGGGTCAATCCTAAGACTTGGGACTTTCTCCAGAACTTTCCTAGTCCTCACAATAATCCTGGTGTTGCAATAAAGTCAGAGAGGCCCAAATGTCCAAATTTCTATTACAAAACTGTGAAGGAAACAAATGAGAATTTGAGAATTTGTTTATAAGAAACACACAAAACAGTCCCCTAAATGAGCTTTCTTCTTTCTTTCTTTATTCATTGCCTTTCATCACCTTCTTACAAAAATCTTAGTCAAATAATAAACTTACACATACCCCATTTTATAATTCTGAGCCTTCTTCTCCTTCTGGCTCTCATACTATCACCTCCATCCTAAAGATCTGGGTTCCTCTCTTGCCCCCCCTTCAGCCAGTTGAAGAACTGTTGAGCCACTTCTGGTCTCTAAAATTCTACTTCCTTACCCAGAACACAGGTCAAGGGTTTTGTTATCAAATGTGGTGGTTTGAGCGTTAAGTGTCTCCCATAGGCTCACGTATTTTAACACTAGCTTCTCAGCTGGTGGAACTGTTTGGGAGGGTGATGGAACCTTTAGGAGTTCCAGTGTGTATCTTGCTAGAGGAGAAACATCTTGGGCACAGGCTTTGACGTTTCACAGCCTGGCCCCACTTCCTGTTTTTTTCTTTCGTGTGCTTCCTGTGTATGATCTTTCAGCTTCCTGTTCCTGCCACCATGCCTCCCCTGTTTGTTGCCCTGTCTTCCAGGACATGGTAGACTCAATCCCTTTAGAACGCTAAGCCAAAATTAGCCTTTTCTTCCTTGAGCTGTTTTTGGTCTAAGTAGTCTACCACCTTTACCATCCTCATAGACTTCACCAGAATAATCAACAGCACAGTGTGCAATGAAGACGCTGGGGAAGAAATAATGTCTCACCTGAGTGAAGGGATCCATTTTATTCAAAAGAAAAATACCGTTTTCAAATTTGCAAAGGATGATGGGTGAAAAGATGGACAAATGGGGTCTTTTATGTTCTACATTATTAGGATATATTTAGACTCCATATTGAGAAAGACATCTACACACATTATAAGCATCTCAGCCCATACAAACAGTCAACATTTTCATTGTTTTGAATTAACCACCTAGACCAGATAGTAACCTGAAACCACATAGGAATGATACTGGTAGACACAGATGCTAGCCAAAGCCAGCTGTCCAGAGAACCAATAATAAGAAAGACATGCAGGAGATGATGACGATAGAGACACCAACACAGTGAATCTCAGAGACAAAGAGATCACCTGACAAGAGGACAGGGCTGAGATCTGGAAGGACTGGCTGCCTTTGTTTCCCTGTCCCCCATAAGCCTATTGGTTAGGGACAAGGTGTCAAGCTGTTTTCTAAGCTGTGGCTTACTGCCTTCTTAGATTGACAGGTCTCTCAATAAAGTACAATTTACAGGTTCACTTCCTGTCTCTGCTTACTCGTGTTTAAGGTGATAGGCATCATGACCTCCACTGTTCCAGTTCCAGTGACATCTCTAGCAGTGGTCACATCTGTCTTTAGGTAGCTTCATGCCCCTTAGACAGCTCCAGCTCAAGACTTTGGCACTGCCACCTGCTCTTGCCTCCTCTTGCCCCGGCAGAACTGGTGTTTTTCTGTTGTTTCCACTTCCTAGGTTGCTTAAATGCCCCCTGTTTGGCTTTGTAGCTCTTCCAGCCCCATTATAAGCAGTCACCCTTCCAGACTCCTTCAGTTTATCCAACGGGCCCTGTACCTACTTTCTAAGTAAAACTTTATATCAATCTCTCTGCCAAGCAAGAAGTTGAGAGCACAATTCTGGGCGTCTGTGACCAAGGCTTAGAAGAAAAAGAATCTTGGAAGAAAATAAAAAAGGGTTCCCAGGAAGGCAGGAAAATTAAAACAAAACAAACAACAGCAAAACCAATTCCATCCAAGGTGTCTGTGGTCCCTCTTCTTTTCCTCAGAACAGATTTATGTTCAAATCAGTTCATCCAAGAAAAGTAATGTTTAGGAGATGTGATGGGTGATCTTGATTGGCAGCTTGACAGAATGGTAAATCACCTGTGGACATACTGCTGGGTACACCTGAGAGTGTTTCTAGGCAAGGAGAATTGAGGTGGGAAGACCCACCATGAATGTCAGAGGCACATTCCATAGGGTCCTGGACTGAATAAAAATGAGAAACAAGTCGGGCCCCTTTTTCTGAGTTCTTCTTGCAGGCACAGGGTGCCTAGCTGTCCCATATTCTGCTGTCTTATATCTGGTTTTTCTTTTCTTTCCTTTGTTTTTTTTTTTAAAGAAATTTGTCTTTTTGTTTTGTTTTTGTTCTTTTGATTGTTTTGTTTTGTTTTTTTTTTTTGGTTTGTTTTTTGAAACAGGGTTTCTCTGTGTAGCTTTGGTGCTTATCCTGGAACTAGCTCTGATAGACCAGCCTGGCCTTGAGCTCACAGAGATCTGCCTGCCTCTGCCTCCCCGAGTGCTGGGATTAAAGGTATGCACCACCCCCTGCTGGGTTTTTTTCTTATGTGTCTATGTTTCTGTGTGGGTATGTGCATGAGAGTGTAAGTGCCTGCAGTGACCAGAAGGGGGCATAAGGCACTGTTACAGACAACAGTGAGCCACTCAACAAGTGCTTTTAACTGCTGAGCCAACTCTCCAGCCCCTGGCCATCATAGTCCCCGTGTCATGAAGGGCCATGTCCTGAGAGCCAAAACGAGCCCTTCTTTCCTGCAGCTGCTTTTGTCAGTTATCATTCTGTTACAGCATCGAGTAAAGTAACCAATGCAGGTAGCAAAGAAGGTGCACAGCTGGGCAGAAAGTAGGGATCTGAAGACGTCCCTCAAAGCCCTTTCCAGGAACACAGTTGTCTGCCAGCAACCCAAGCACTTGCTTTCGCTTGGAAATGGCAGGGCGAGGGACATCAGAGAGAACACTTCACCCAGCGGCTGGAGGGGCTGTGTTTGTAATCTTCCTGGCACGCCAGCTTAATCAAGCTAGTCTCACTATTTAACTATCATTTAATTGCCTGTGGTTTATATCTTGCATATCCAGTGGCTATGTGATTGAAAATTTAATGATTGAAACACTTAAGTAAAGAAAAAAAGAGTCAAATATTAATATGCATTGCATGAGAAAGTCAGACTAAATGGAGTAATTTTGCATTTCATCAGATTTTCTTTTGCTCGGGCATACACAACGGGGAGAATTCTCGCCCTCTGCAGACTGAGCCTTTTTTCTCTCCCATTGATAAACCCACATAGCTGTACTTAGAACATTCTCTAAGTGTGCCTCATTAACCTATATTTGCCTGCTTTAAGCACCTAGTGATCGCTGGTATTTTGGAATTGACTCCCTCCAGGTGTGTCTCAGAGAACCCTGAGCTGAGGAGATTTTAATGGATCCATTGACATTTTCAAAGGATTTTAAACTCCACTCCTTCTTTCCTGACCACTCTTTCCCATCCATTTTCTTTGCTCCTATGGTCACTTCAAATCACTTTACCTTTGCCCCCAAGCAGAAGTTGTGACCTAAGCCTTGACCTCCCCAGAGCTTCTGCGGCCCATCGAAGTGGTGTGGTGGTCCGGGTGACAGATGACACTTAACAGCAATGAGGAAGTGAGAGGAAATTAATTGTGCTTTCAGGTGCTGAGTGGTGTGGTCTCTGAAGGGTGAGGAATGGACCACAGCAGTACAGTCCACAGGACAGACAGCACTCCAGGGCCCCCGGGGCTTCCTGAGGTCAGGCACCCCATGCTCCTCCTCACAGTTACACAGAAATCACTTACTGAATGAAGTCTAGCGTCATTAACCTAGCATGCTGATCCCTCCCAGTCCGGTCTGAGACTCAGGCAATAAGATTGACGCTTAGTAGAAGAACAAACAACACTTGCAGTAGATCACAAAGCAAGCTTAGGATCCAGGGCTCCACTTCTGTTGCATCCAGAATCACAAACCTGGAAGGACTCTAGAGAGTGACCCAGCTATGCCCTCTCCTGTATAATGTCCCTTGATGGTATCCGACATCCACACATATACAGGGAAGCCAAGGGTGATGAGCACATCATTTCCTTAAAACGAAGGAAATGACAAGTATTCCAGCTCAGATGAACCTTGAGGACTCTGGGCGAAAAGCATCACCGAGTCACCGTCTGGCTGCACCTGTATGAAGGACCAAGCTTTCATAGATCCAGACGTTAGAGTACACACTGCCAGGAGCCTGGAGAGGGAAGTCATTTCTTAGTGAATGTGATAGTTCAGTTTGAAAAGATGAACGATACGAAGTGTTGATTTTCCACCCCCAGCACTACAGTGTGTGGTGGGGTATGAGCACCTGCCAAGAAACAGCTACATTTCTACATTTCAGTTGGCGTTAAGAGATTGGATGAAATGGAAGAGGACACCAGACACCCCACATACTGACCCATGGGTCCTTAAGAAAGATGAGCAGCATGAGTCTTTTCTGATAATAATAAACCAGCAGTCCACTGAGCCACAACCACAGTCCCACCAGCGAAAGCCATAGAGTGACTTCCTTCTCCCTGTGTGGGCTGGCTTTTATCATTCCCGGTCAGCAGCTATGCAGGGGCAACAGCAGGATCAACCAGCAACCATTTTCCCATGTTTATCTTGATAGGTTATTTCACCAGGCACAGCATAGGCAACCTCTGCTGAGACCTTTTACAGGGACCGAGTCTCACTGGCACTGTCTCTTCATTGCGAGTCTCAGTTATGATCTTTCCACCAGCAAGTCAAGTATGAAGCCAAGAGTGCTAATCCTAGGACTAGAGGAAGGAGAGAGGAATTTAAGGCTAGCCTGGGCTACCTCACAGGATCTTGTTCCTGTCATAAAGAAAACAAAAATAGATACAATGCCCTATTTAATTGAAATCTTTTTAAAACTAAAAGAGTTGCTATGGTAGGAAATGTTATGGTTTTCTTTTAATAATTTTTTAAAAGTATTTATTTTAATGTGTATGAAAGTTTTGTCTGCATGGATGTATGTGTATCACACATGTGCTTGGTACCCACAGAGCTCAGAAGGGAACACTGGATCTCTGGAACTGGAGTTACAAAAAGTTGTGAACCTCCTTGTGGGTGTGGAGAACTGAGCCCAGGTCCTCTGCAAGAGCAGCCAGTGCTCTTAACCACTGCACCATCTCTCCAGACACAAAAAGAAAAGTATTGATTTCTACTCTATGTGTCTGACTGTTAACCTGCATGTGTGTATGTGCACCAGGTGCATGCACTGCCCGTGGAGGCCAGAAGAGGGCATCAGAGTTAGAGTTAAAGGTGGTTGTGAACAGCTCATGAGTGTGGGAAACTGCACTCTGGTTCTCAGTAAGAGCTGCAGGTGCTTTTAACTGCTGAGCCATCTCTCCTGTCCCTTTCTGGCTTTCATGTAAGCACCTTGCATATTTATTAATTTCTTGATGCTTATTATCTTTTCTAATCTTGGTTATTTCAACTACTTTTGCCAATTTGTAAAAAACAAGATGATATTCACACTTGGCTGATATTTTTACTGCCCTGTTATTGGTATTAATTTTTTTAATTGCTTTATTTTTGTACTTTTTAATAAAGGTAGTCGTAATTGAGGTGATGACCATAGTCTCCCAAATATTTATACCTCATGTTTTTGTTTTTCCTTGCCTTGTTTGACCAGGAAAACTCCCCAGTACTGAATGTCAATGATGATGGTCAATAGAATTTCTTATTCTTCACACTAATAGAGCTATCTAGTATCAAGCTGTTGAAACATTTTTATTATTTAAATTTATTGTTAAATTGATGGGGAAAAATGAAAATTGTACCCAGGAGTGAGACACAATCTGAGGTGATCTATGTGCATATTGTATAAGGTTTAAACTGAGTTTGAAATATCTGTGTCCTCATTTCTTTGTGGGAAAAGTCCTTCTACCATTCTGAGATGTACAGCATGTTACATCATCTGTAACAACACTGTTGTGCATCACATTCCTCCCTCTTACCTAACACACACAGAGCTGCTGGCCACCCTTTCTCCATCCCCTATGCCTCCCATCTTAAGCTTTTGAAAGCAAACATTCTATTTTTCACTTCCATGAAATGAAATCTTCCATTCTTCTTCCAGATTGTCTCCTGTAACATGATCACCTCCAGTCAGGATTTCATTCTTTTTGTGGTGGCATCCTAGTATCACATCATCTACATGTGCCATTTTCTTCCCTTCTTTCTCCTTTCCTTCCTCTTTGTCTTTCTTCTCTTCCTATCCTCCTTCTCCTCCCTTTCTTCCCCCTTTGTCCCCTTTCCTTATTCCCATTCCTCCTCACCTTCTTTTCGTTTTCTATCACTTATAATTCTTCTACCTCCTTCTCCATTTTCTGGGAAAGGTTAGTATAAACCCCTGCCTTAATATCCTTAGTGCTAAGAGTATAGACATATGTTACCATACCTGGCCTTGTATTTATTTTCCATATTTATACATAAGCTGATAGAGGCAAGCTATTTCTGACTCCTGATTATTGGGAAAGGAATGTGAAACACAAAAGTGCTGGTATCTATATTACTCTCTTTCTTTTGGCTTGCTTTGTTTATTATTTATTTATCTATTATTTTAGGGCTTCTACTGCTGTGAAGAGATGCCTTGACCATGGCAACTTTTATGAAGGGAAACATTTAATTGGGATTGGCTTACAGTTCAGTGGTTTAGTCCATTATCATCATGTTGAGAAGCATGGTATTATGCCAGCAGACAGTGCTGGAGAAGGAGCTGAAAGTTCTACATCTTGATCTACAGGCAGCAGAAGGAGATTGTGCCACACTGGGCATAGCTTGAGTATAATGACACTTCAAAGCCTGCCTCCACAGTGACATACTTCCTCCAAGAAGGTCATACCAACTCCAACAAAGCAACACCTTATGAGCCAAGCACTCAAACACAATAGTCTATCGGAGCTATACCTATTCAAACCACCACATCTATTTATTATGATGCTGGGAATAAGACATAGAGCCTTGTACACACTGAATGATCATTTTTACCAACTGAGTGGCATCCCAAGTCCTATAGATATCTATGGGTAAATTTTGATCTGATATTGATAGTCTCTTTCTTCCCACTCCCTTCTCTCCTCTTTTCCTTCCTTGAATCCATCCATTCTTTCTTTAGTTAAAATCAGAATCTCACGATGTAGTTCAGTTGGCCTTGAATGCATGATCCTCCTGCCTCAGCATCTTAGGTGCTAGGATTATAGACATATGCTACCATGCCTCACCTCATCTTTGTTTCTCATAAATGTGCTTCCCTGAGTGAAGGCTGCGAATCTAAAGGCTTTCTAAAGATCTCACTGTGGATTGCCCAACTGTACAAACACGGAATAGCCCTGTGAGGTTCATTTCCAAAAAGCACATGGATACGAGGCTCCTACATTTGATAAGGTGTAGAAGCAGCTTTACATGCCTTTGAAAACTTTTTCAAATATAAAAATTGAAAAGCAAAGAGATTTTTCAAATTATCCTTATTTAAATCGGAAATTAAAAGTGTGCAGAATTAGCCAGCTGCTGATGCTACCAATAAAGACAGAATTGTGTCCTTGAGCAAATTACCCAGATTCTCTGAATGGGAATATTTTCACAATTGACAATAAGGACTATTACCCACCTCCTATGATTGTTTTTAAGATTAAGTGAAATGTAAGACATCTGTTATAATTCCTAGTACAATGCAAAACACTCAATACATCTTCATTCTTTTCTTTTCCTTTAGTCAAACTCCATGTACATAATAACCACTCTATGAATATGTATGGAGAGAAACAGGATTTACTATTCAATACATTTACCCTTAACTTCTCTTCTTTAATAGAATGTAATTATGTACCATCCTCTTTTTTTTTCTACAAATGATTTGGACAGAGCGCACACTTTTCTGAGCAGCTGTTATATTCCAGCTACACTGTGCTAGGCCATTTCCCACGTGTTCCCCAGGAACACAATGACAGGAGACTTCAGACTATACCTTCAGAATGCTCTGCTTGCTGCCTTCAGTGCTCTGCTCGGCACTGCCCCATCCACAGTGGAGCAATCAGTATCTTTTTGACTTAGGATGCCCAGATAGGAGGCTCGGAAAACCCAAGTTTACAAGGACTAAAGCAAAGCCTTGAGAGATTGTGAATGAGGTATTTTTAAGTGCGCCTATTTTTTCACATAAAAAATATATTAAGCATGTGTTATATTTTGGTTATTAAATGCCTCTCTAAAGCACATATATTGAAAGCTGGGTTCTCAGCTCATGGCACTATTCTAGAAGGTGGTAAAAACTATAGGGCGGAGGACCCAGTTGGGAGAAGTAGATCATGAGGGGCCTGTCTTTGGGTGTTATACCTCCTCCCCTCCCCTTTCCTTCCTGTCTACCACAGACTGAGCAAACCCCCTTAACCCAAATCTCATGCTTCTGTCACCTCCTTGTGTCCCAAAGAAGGATAGACCCTACCAATCATGGATTGAGACCATGAGCCAAGACAAATCCTCCTTCCTTTAAACTGTCCCCTCAGGTGTTTGAAACAGTGGTGGAAACAGTATGACATTTGTTATGTGCCTGGCAATGTCTAGACACTGGACGTGTAGCATTAATTAAGACTGACATGGTATCTGCTTTCACAGAGCTTGGTTCTTATAGGAGAGACGTTAAAAGCTGCCTAAAGAATGAAACAAGACAATGTAGATAGTAGTAATTGTTTTGAAGGACACAGAATGGGTTTGTGGTGAAGGGTACCTGAGCATGCGAGGATGCTTTCTGTGGTCCAGGGCATCTTCTGAAAGGTGATCCCTGAGAAGAGGCCAGAGGAGAGTAATATCTAGAGCATTGGAAGAAAGTATGACTCAAGGATGAGAAGTAGACCCTAATGGGCCCGGAGAGATCTCAGCAGTTAACAGGATCAGAGTTGAGTCCCAGCACTCCTGTCTGGAAGATCACCGCTTCCTATGACTCCAGTTCCCAGGAACCTGACACCCTTCTGGCCTCAGAGAGCACCTGAATGCAGCAGTGTGTGCCTACACACAGGTGCATACACATACTTATAACGAGAATATTTAAAAACAAAAGAGAAAAATAAACCCTAGGGAGGGAAAGATGCAAGCATCAGAATATATAAAGAGGGCTGGAGAGACAGCTCAGTAGTTAAAAGCACTGACTGCTCGCTCTTTCAGAGGACCCAGGTTTGAGTCCCAGCACCCATGTTAGGTAGCTCACAACCATCTATAACTACAGTTCCAGACAGAGTACCTTAACCTTTTCCTGGCCTCTGAAGGCACCATAAACGCATGTGACGCACAGACACGCATGCAGACAAAACACCCATAAACCCGAAATTTTAAAGACTGTATAAAGGGCTGGTGCATCCTTGAGAAGAACCCCAAGCTGTGAGTGGTTTGGGGCTAGACTCGGTCAGGCTTTGCTCAAAGCCCTGAAGAGCATCTTCTTCCACACAGTGTAAAGACAGCAGGTCCTCCAGGCTCTCCGCATGACTTGCTCCCTGCTCTCTTCCCCACCTCTCATTCTCTGGGTTTGCCCTCCTGTTCACAGTACGGAAGCCACACTACTTCTTTCTGCTCCTTTAAGGCATCCGACAAGTATCCACTGGAAGGGCTTCGCACTCGCTGCCCTTGACATCTGGAAATCCTCTCGAAATACCGATTTGGTTCCCTCTTTGTCTCCTGTAGGTCTCTACTCAGAAATGACACCTCTGAGAGATCTTTCTATTTCAACTCCAGGAGCTTATGTCTGAATCCAGTCTTAGTCAACAGGCACAACTTCTGCAGCATGGCATTTGTTCCTTTTAAACCTAGAGGCAGCCCAAACTCTTGCTATGAAGGGCTTGCAGCCTCGGTCAATACCACACTCTGACCTGGGGGCCCTGGGGAAGCACAGGGTTCACCCTTTCACCTTGGTTTGCAGCAGCTGCCTGCATAACGCAGCTTCATTGCTCCAGCATAACACTGTGCTATCTGTCATGTGGGATGTTGATTATGCCAAATGAACACCATGAGAGCACGTGTTCCAGCCTTCTGCTGCTATGATAAAATCCCATGACCCAGGCAACTTAGAGAAGAAAAAATTTGGCTTGTGATTCTAGAGGGACAAAATTCTGTCATGGAAGGGAGGCATGACAGCAGGCAGGTATGACAGCCAGAGATGGAAGCTGAGAGTTCACATCTTCCACCTCCCGTAGGAGGCAGAGACGGCAAACAGGAAGTGGTGCAAGTCTTTAAACTCTCAAAGCATGCTTCCTCCAACAAGGCCACACCCCTTAAACCTCCCAGAATAACACCACCAACAAGGACCAAGGGTTCGAATATTTGAGTCTATGAAGGATATCTTCATTCAAACTACAACAGCATGTGGATTGGGGGGCGGGGGCAGGTTATTAAGTGTGTAGAGCAGGGTAGTCCTGTGGCAGAATCCTGGGTGACGTCACAAAGAGCTTATCCACACTCTTCAGAGAAATATTTTTTAACCGACAATGTTACCACCATCTGCATGGTACTTAAGTCCTAGGCCTCTGTCTCAAATTTTGGAGACGTTTATTAGCTTAACAAGCTGCTTATTTGGTATTTCCACTTGAGTATTTTGAAAATGCCTCAGTCTGAACTCACCCAGAAGCTCCCTCCTCGTTCCTCCTCTTTGTCAATAAAAATTATTCCCGCAGTGTAGTGGGTAGGGGCGAAAGCTAGGAATTACTGTTGTTTTCTTTCTTTTTCTAATCCAATTCAGTCCATCACCAAGTCTGTCATGGTGAGTTACCCTTAAAGGTGTCACAAACTCACACACTTCTTTCCTGGCCTTTGCTGCCACCAGGCTGACATATTTCATAGAAAGAGAAGCCTTACCTATTCCCTCCCTGTTGTGTTGGCTGGGTGAGTATGCACTCAACACAGCAACTGGCGGTGACAAACAAAGCCAACACAACAATTTCAGCTTCTTGCTGGAAACCCTTCTGTGGCTTCACATCTACAACCATATTAAAATTCACATCTTTATTTTACCCAATCTAGACTCCCTCTGTCTTCATCCCTTCCCGTGCCCTGTACCCTCTGACCCTCTTAATTCCTTACTCCTTCCTTTTGCTCTTTCTGTCAGCCAGGCCCTCTCTATTTCGTTACTATTCTGCATCTGTGTGGCTTCCCTTTGCATTCAGATCCCAGCTTTTACAATCGTTCCTCTAGAAGTTTTCCCTGACCACCCAGTAGCCAATTCATTTGCGTCAACCCGCTCATTTACACGAATTTTCTTCCATAGAGGGAATGGCACAATTACATATACTCGTTTGTTTGAATTTGGCGTCCACTGCCCTGCACTCCAGATCAGATCCTTGAGGACCGAAAACTTGCCTCTCTTGTTTAATCCATGCTCATCTTGGAGGACATCAGTCATATGCAAACTCTCAACAAACGTCAATGATAAAAAGCACTTGCCAGTTTATAGGTTCCCAACTGGTCTGAAAGAGTGCCAATTGAACCAGGCCAAAGTATGTTAAGACAGACCAGTGTATTTTAGTCCCTTCCTAACTACCATTCTAGGGATTATATTTTGAAGAGAGAACAAAATGATATTACTCTCCATAGTTTGTTAGCTCCTGGATCATTGCATGCTTTACTTTATGCTAGTAAGCTGTTTAGTAATCTGTTTTCCTTTTGTTGATTTTCTTTACGCATGCTCAATGAAAGGAGGTCGATGGGCTAGGGATGGCTCAGAGGTTCAGAGTACTCACTGCTCATGCGAGAGAACCTGGGTTCGGTTCCCAGCACCCACACAGCAGCTCACATCTGGCACCGCCCTCTGACTTCCAGAAGCTCCTGGACACACATGCGGCACATACATACTCAGGCACACACACACACATGCGCACCCGTAAAAGAAATAAGCACATATTTTAAAATACTTTGATTTTTAAAAAGATATGAAATTCTAAACTCTCAGAGACTAAAAAAAAACTGTCAGAACACAAGAACATTTTTAATAAAGTAATCGAATCTTCCTTCCCTTCCCACTTCCCAGAAGTAACCTCTGACAGAAGCTTAATGAGTATCTTTCCTTCCTTTATGCTATGACTATATGTAGATATATATTCCAATACATACATAGTTTTAAGTCAAAAATACAAAGTGTAATGTGTTCAATTTCCATATGATTTACTTAACACCCTTTCTGAGTTCAGGAATAATGTGGAAGTACCTAATGTTATTACTTATATTTAACATCATGATGAAGGTCCAAGACAAGAAAATCAGAGGTACGAAGACTTAAAAAGGAAAATATAAAAAGTTATTATTCATTCATGACATGCTTTCATAAAAGAAAAGTTCAACGATATCTACAAAATGTTACAATTAATTATTGAATTGAGGCCACGTATTGTAGGGCACATTTTTAATCCCAGCACTCAGGAAACAGAGGTCGGCAGATCTTTGTGAGTTAAGACCACGTTGGTCCACAGAGTGAGTTCCAGACTAGTCAGGGCTACATAGTAAGAACCTTTCTCAAAGATTATTAAAATATTAGATTGAACAAAAGTTGCTAGGATATATCTAAAGCGCACAAAATTAGTTGTATTAACATAAGTCAGCCATAGAAACACAAAATTAATTTAAATAAATACTGGAGATATCAAACACTTAGAGGAAATGGAATTAAAAATAAGAGTTTCGTAATGAAAACTGTGTAACATTGAAGGAAATTAAAAAATAATCTAAAGCGAATTTCTTTTCCCTAGATTTTCCTTTAAGGTTTATAGATGCTTGCCTGACTTACATCTGTGTACCAAAAAGTACCTGGTGCCCACAGATGCCAGAAGGCTTCAGAGCATCCTATACCTGGAGTTATAGATGGTTGAGTGCCACCATATGGGTACTGGGAATCACACTTCAGTCTTCAGTGGAAGAGCAGCCACTGTTCTTAACTGCTGAGCCATCTCTCCAGCCTAAAAGCAATTTCTTAATAAGCACTGTTGTATTCATAGACCCTTCAGTTACTAAGGCTAAGAGGACAGGGATACATAAAAGCCGAGCTTGCAATGGGAGGATAACTGCTGTTTCTCAGATACCCTTGCAAACGGATGGGATGCAGCCAATGTAAAAAGAATTACAGGCAAGAGTTACAAGGCCACAAGTTTGAAAATCACGTTTGGCCCAATCAAAGATCATGGGAAGGTTTCTTGAACGGGAAAAGTAGAAAAGCTAAAACAGATGAAAAGGAGCATTTTTGCAAAGATTTTATATGAACAGGAAGTATGGGTTTTAAGTGAACCTGCCACTCTTGGTATTGATGTCTTCTTAGGTTATGTGGCTAATTGTCCACCAAAGAGGCTGCAAAAATTCTTGTCTTTTAGACAATCTTTGGGATTTTCATGCACAGTATCCTAGTTAGCATCTCTGTTGCTGTGACAAAACTCTGGTCAAAAGCAATTTGGCAGTCCCTTGAGTAGGGGTGGTGCTGGCTTATAGGTTAAGGTCCATCATCGAGTGATGCTAAGTCAGAAACTCAAGTCAGGAGCTTGAAGCAGAAATCATAGAGGATTGTTGCCTACTGCTTACTCCCAGGCTCATAGTCAGCTACCATGCCTAGAGATGACACCACCCACCGTGAGCTGGGGCCATCTACAACTAGTCAGAAAAAAAATGCCTAATAGACTTATTTGATGCCTAATAGGCTATTTGATGGAGTTAGTTCTTGGCCCTCTTCCTGAGTATATTTAGCTTGTATGAAGTCTACCTGTACTACATGAAGCCTACATAGATGTCAGGGGCTCTGCATGGTCTCCGTAAATCTTACATGGATGCTCCAGGACTCTGGGCTAAGTCAAGTAACTTGATTTGGCCCATTGTATGATACTGATTGTTGGCACAAGCAGAGATCATTGCTGTACACTGGAGTTCTCTCCCTCTTGCTACAGGTGGAATCCTGGGACCACTCTTTAAAGCAGTCTCAGGATAGCCCACTAGCGCATGAGAGACTGTGTGGGATAGTAATGAGCTAGACCAGCTGGAGTTTCTCTGAATCATTCAGCTGTTCAACTACTAGATACACAAAGAAGGCTCTCCTACACCATGAATCTAGAAGCCCAAATACCACGAGCTTCGGATGTAAGAGAGACAGACAGACCAGCCAAACTCTCTCAGAGGGAAAGAAGCCCCAACTGAAATGGTCAGTGTTTAAACCACTACATTGGCAGTCATTCTTAAGCAGGACAAACTAAGGCAGGCAGGCAGATGGTGGCAGGTTTCTGGTCCCACCGCAGGGTTTTAGAAAATGACTTTGTACACCTGCCTGGCAGCAAGTCTCTTGGGATTGGCCGAATTATCATTAAGACTGCTAGGGGAAACTGAGACCCAGCTAAATTAAACTGAAATATTAAACTTCGAGGTGCAGGAGGAGTTCTTTGGAATTAGTAACTAATCCTTCAAATTCTGATTCAAGTCATTAAAACCACAATCTTTTTTATCCTATTAATAGAGAAGAGACAGCACTTTTTTTTTTTTCAAAGTCAAAAATCAAAAGACTTTCAAATTCAGGTTTGGGGGTTATATCTAGCCTGTATATATTTTTTTCCTTCTCCTTGCTCTTTAATCTCGACAACAAACTAGAACAACAACAACAAAAAGTTCTTGCAAAAGAGACCCCAGAGAAAGAAGGAAGGGTTCGAATACAGAGATACCACTGTCCCTAAGAAAGCACACTTTTAACGACCTCACCAGTCCACAGATCATGAAGGGTTAAACAAAGGGGACGGTAAAGTTTGTTTATTTGCCTAGTTTGGTGAATTATGAAACTATCATTTCCCCAGAACTTGGAAAGAGAGTTCGGCAGACAATATGAATTCCAGGAAAATATTTTTGTCATTAATTATGTCATAAGCAAAAGAGTAAAATAAACTGTTTATTATCACATGTAAAATGCTTTTGATCAGTCAACTGAAAAACTAATTTCATTTTCTCATTACACTGCCTCCGGCATCCTTTAACGTCAATTTTTATTATAGTAAAAGCAAGGAAATTAAAATGATCAGTTACAGGGCAGAGAGAAACATTTGCTATAGAATTTTTAAAAGTAAGCATAATAAAGCACCGAACCTCTTTATCATTCATAATAATCACAACTTATCTGCTGATGGGAGGGGCTCTGCTTCAAGGACCAAGAGTGCCTTTCCACGCACACCGTCTCCTTTAGTCGGCTGACCCCTTAGAGCTGGTCAGTACCATAGTGAGACATGCTAGGGGTTCTGTTCCTGTGCCTGGAAGAATGTTAAATTTGATCTCAATGGGGTCAAAATTCCACAGCTAGGTCAGCACAGAGTTCTGTATCTGCCAAGGGAAACCAAAGAAGAAAACTATACAGTGGGGGAAGAAGGAGGGTTGGACTTGATCTCACTCTTCCGACTCAGTGGTTTATATGATGGAAAGGAAATTTATTTCAAAATCAAAAATCTGGTGATGTTTCTGCCAAGGACGGCCCATGACAAACTTTGTGTTCACAGTTCCCCGTGATGGCTAAGCTTCCTGATTATTGGACTGAATGTAGAAGCCCTGTAGACGCTCGGCACTCGAGTGTCTATAAGGCTGTTTTGCTGAAGAGAGAACTCAAGGTTAGAAGTTCACCCTAAATGTGAGAACTACCATACCACGAACTGGAGACTTAAACTGAGTCAGAAGGAAAAGGGGAATTGGGCACAGTCATTCCTTTCTCTCTTTCTCTCTCTCTCTCTCTCTCTCTCTCTCTCTCTCTCTCTCTCTCTCTCACACACACACACACACACACACACACACACACACTACAGCCAGGGTTCAGAGAACATGGAGAAAGGAGAGGCATAAAGAACATGAGAGCAGAATGGGGAAGAATACGGTGAAATCCTACCCTCTGGACAAGAGATGGTGTTTGCACACATGACCTTACAGCAGCTGTGGTTACCTTCATGAGATTAAGCCAGTTCATTCCAGCATAGAGGCAACAAGCGTCACCCTAGCTGAGGAGCTACTGGCAGTTGTCTATTGCTGGGATAGAGTCGCTTTACTTGAGAGGTGCTGATGGTTGGTGGGTTGTCCTTGCCTCAGTAGGTCATCCCATGCCTGTGTAACTCCAGAGAGCACTAACTGAAATCATGAGATAATAAAACAGCAGAAAAGAAGACATGAAGCTGAGAGAGAGGCGTGTTACGGCTACCCAAGGTGAAGTGGAGGAAGTGGTCAGTATTCTGACTTTCCTTCTCTCAGGAGTGAGTAGGATGGTTGAAAAGAACTCCACTCTCATGTCTGCCTATGATCCAAAGAATCTTCTCATGGTTTACACACCAGTCCTAGAACTGAGTCTCTTGGCCTTTGTGGTGTTAGAAAGAGAATGGCTCCAATAGGCTCATATGTTTGAATGCTCGGTCCCCAGTTGGTGGAACTGTTTAGGAAGGATTAGGGGGTATTGCTTTGTTAAAGGAGGTATTGTCACTTTTGATGTTTCGAAAGCCCACACCATTCCCAGTTATCTCTCTCTCTCTCTCTCTCTCTCTCTCTCTCTCTCTCTCTTCAGCTCTGTCTCTCTCTGTGCTTTCCAGTTTTAGGTCAGATGTAAACTTTTAGTTACTACTCCAGTGCCTGCCATGCCTGCCTGTCTACCTGCCTGCTGACATGCTTTCTGCCATTGATGGTCAAGAACTTACCCTCTTGAAACAGTCCATTGGTTTCTTCTATGAGTTGCCTGGGTCATGTTGTCTCCTCACAACAATAGAGAAGCAACTAAGATAAGATGATTTGACTTGGGTCATGTACCCACCGGAACCAGCGGCTTACTCGGGATAATCTTATCTGAGCATCTGTGTATAGCAGGATATCTATTGGGAGTCCAGAAACTAGTGTCTCAAAAATATAGAGGGATGTCTGTTCGCTCATTGGCCATGTTTGGGTCATATGACTTTTTCTGGTACCTCCAGATAGACATGGACTAACATGGTGAGCAGGAAGGTGAGGAAAATAGGTGTCCTTACTAGAAAGAGATGATGCAAAAGCAAAACTCAACAGATGGTTCTATAAGCAACATCATCTAGGTTTAATGCTTTCCAAGATCTCAACAGGGATGGGTTGGGAAGAGGGATGAGATCTGAGAGCAGGGCCCAGGACTTGCATACCTGTGGGGTTCGGCAGGCACACACAGGTACTGGGTGAGCATAAGACAACCTTGCTTTCTTCCAGCCAAGATCACCCAGCCTGATGAAAAGGACGATTAATCGGCCTGCCTTTCAGTAATCCTCCAGCCCATTTGGTAGCCATCTGTAGCCCTCATTCCACAAGGCAGCCCAAATTAAAGAGGTCTGTATTTGTTTTTTCTGGAAAATATTATGATTTTTCAAGTAAACAGTAAAAACTTCATAAAGCCACGAGATTTATTGAAACTGCCAAACTGTCTGGACTTGATCAAACTGGTTTATGCTGGTCCCAGCGTGTGCTCTCTTCTCTCCGTTCCACTACTATAAATACTGTTTTTATTTGTTTGCACAGGGCTCGAAAACCTTCACTTTCTATCGATCATTCAGTATTCCTCCTGCGACTGCTCCCCATTTACTGGTGGGGTCACTGGTCACCTAAGTGCCCAAGGGTCCCAGCAGGGCTATTGTTGCGTGTGGGGTTGTGAGCCCAGCCATTCCAGTTGAAGACTATGTTCATCCTGGCGGTGTGTGCCTTGGCTCAACTTACACTATGGATCTCCTACCCTGTTACCTAATCTGTCATGGCTCCTTTATTAAAAGACGAAAGATTTATACTATCTGAAGAGAAACCAGAAAATACCACTTCATCATTAAAAAACACAATAAATGAAAGAATTATTTAGCTCCCTTCCCTGCCTGTGATTTGTACCTACTATATGACTGGCCAAATCAGTATCAATTCTATTCAACTTAATTCAACTTACATACTTCCTGTATTTATTAGAAAAGAAAACAGATTTAAAATCCTCAAACTGCCTTAGAAACTCCAGGAATACACATAAATGAATAAGGAATGTTCCTTTATCTTCAAAATCTAGATGTATAGTTCTGAACAGAAAAAACTTCATAAATGAAGTTTATTAAAATTTAGATAGATGGATGAATGGATAGATACATATATAGATAGTTATATAGATACATACATAATTACATAGATGCATACATAGCTACCTAGCTAGATACATACATGCATAGTTACAAAGATAGATAGATAGATAGATAGATAGATAGATAGATAGATAGATAGATAGAT
>JABTXL010006025.1:1299110-1309761 GCA_025134845.1 Neodon shergylaensis
GATAGATAGATAGATGGATGATAAATGACAGACAGAGAGACAGATGAAAGAGCTTAAGTTAAAATAAAAGGAGCTGGGAGGTGGTGGCGCACGCCTTTAATCCCAGCACTTGGGAGGCAGAGGCAGGCGGATCTCTGTGAGTTCGAGACCAGCCTGGTCTACAAGAGCTAGTTCCAGGACAGGCTCCAAAACCACAGAGAAACCCTGTCTTGAAAAAGCAAAATAAAATAAAATAAAAATAAAGGAAAACATGGCCCTATACTGCCTGTTCTAGAACTTTACATAATCTGTACATTACGCGAATCGATGGAAAGATAGCATCTGATAGAGCATTCTTTAACAGCTTGCCTTCCCAATCTCTTCCAGTTCGGTTCAGGGTTTTCTCTAAGAGGGGTCAAGACAAGCATCCTCCTGGGCCATTATAAACCCTACCCTTTAAGCCATTTGTGGACAGTTAGATGTCGTTATTAAGCAGTTAAATCATGATGTTCTGAAACTTTCTCAAATTCATAACTGCACAGGCTTGCTCTGCCATAACTTGCTCACCGGGGCAGAAACTTTGCTCTCTGCCTTTTTGTTCCCACCCCTTTCTCACCCATCAAAAGTCTGTATCCTCAGCAAAAGCTGACTACAAGACTGGTAGTGAAACAAATCTATTTTCGCTAATAGAACCTACATACACAGCTGCTCTAACCACGCCGGGTTCGGGGGAAACGTTTCCTTCCCTAAGGTCACAATGAACCATGGAACTGGGCAGGGAACTCAGACTACATGGGAACCAGGATCCCATCAGATCAGGCTCCAGTCAGGAGCAACTTTTCACTCAGTCTTCCTTCTGTCTTCCCATCCAGCACACCATGGGTCAGTTTAGAAGAAAAGGACCAATGAACAACCTAACTGAACAGACAGCGCCCTTAGTCCTCAGGGTTTAGGTTCTTTTTAACAGCGCTCAGTGACTTCTGTATCCTAGTGGTCTGAGCCTTGCACATTTGAATTGCACAAGGACCCATTACCCATGGACAAAAATTCAAAGCTGATATTGAGCATTGGGAGAGGAGGGGAAGATGTACCTGAATGGGAGGTAGCACACAGAATAAATAACCAGGGTCTTTCTTTTTTTAATCCCATGCTTCTAACGCTTTAGATCCCCCCTCTTTTCCCCTGTCAAATGCCTCTGCTTGCACTTGTAAGCCCCTTGCTGAAACAGTCCTAATAAATTATTTCTATCTGAGCAGAGACTTCTTGACGAAGCCTTGTTTGGCTCATCTGTTACAACACATCACAGCCCCCCATAATTACTCTTTTATTTAATTCCACACATTCTGATTAGCTGTGTCTGTTCCAGGAAAGCACTAGGAAGGCGGTAAGTGCCCTTCATTCAGAAGGAGTTCTTCAGCACACTGCGGAGTGAAATTAAAGTAATTATTAAGTCATAGAGACTAAACGCAATTCCGTGATAGGCCGAAGGGCTGGCACACAGCTAGCATGCCACAGATGGGGACTACGCAAGGCTGTTTTCTGGATAATTCCTAGTGTCTGCCTTTGGTAATGATACACACCAAACGAAGAGGCAGGGAACCCACTCTGGGTGCAGAAGGAGGCCTTTCCCAAAGCCGTCGTTTTGACACGGCCGTGACAGGATGCATGGGATAACATGTCTGGCTAAGCCTGTCTTCCTTAGCAGTTCTCTTTAGCTCTCATGAATATTCTATATGCCGAGAAGCTTTTAGTATGGAAGAGACAATTAAATTCAAGCTCTTCACCATTGTAGCTGCTGCAGTGGAGTGAGCAGTAGGGCATAGGGCAATAGACTGAAATTAGATTGTAGCAGAACATGTGTATTGACCTTTCTCGAAACGCATCTATTTACTTTCTAATGTAGTTCAGCTCAGAGGAGCTGATGGACTCAGAGCAGGAGGAAAGGTTAAGAAGCATGTGCATCTTAATTCATCTGGACTGCAGTTCAGCTCCGGTCTCCTGCATCCTGTGTGTAAACTACAACATGGATCGCCAGCAACCAAGCCAGAAGGCAGCATCCTGTGGAAGCAAGTTCTACACAGGCTTCTGGACTGTGTGGCGGGCTTAGTCTTCAAAGTGTGGGTTGGGGCAGCAGCGTCGGAACTACCTGGGATTTTGTTAGAGATGCAGATGTTGAGGTTCTTTGAGCTATGTTTCAACAAGCTCTTTTGGCACCTGAGGCACCTCATATTTGAGGTGTGTGTGTGTGTGTGTGTGTGTGTGTAGCACCCTTAGAGGCAGATGCTTTTGCTGCGGAGACTGAGTAGCCAGCTCCTGATGCAGTTGGCTAGTTCTTTGTTTTCTAAGATGTGACTGCAGTAAGTACCCCAAAGACACATGCATGTTAAGTAGATGGGTCACTTTGCATGGTCTTCAGCATGAGTTTTAATGGCACTACAAAGTGATGTTAAATAATATTGGCTCTATTAGCAAGAAAAAGACTCCTTTCTTTCCTTGCTATGCAAGTAGACCGAGTTCGGTGCTAACAGTTTCTCTAGCATCTTCCCAGCACTCATTAATCTCTCTCTTCAAAAAGATACAGCAAGAAGTATTAGGCTTACAATCTGTAGCTCTCAACAATATCAAGGCAGAATATGATTCATGTAATTAAACTTGTATTTGGGTTATGCTTATAGGGTGTTTTTATTTATGTCAAGTGGCACGAGTTTTCATTATATGATAGTGATATAAATTTTCCTTTTAATTAATTTTTTTCTCAGAGAAGAGTAAGCCAATTTACAAAGAAATATTTAATAAATCACTCAAATAACAAATTACAGACGGCTCTCGGGAACTCAGTCAAGGCCAGGACTCGGTCATTGTGCATCAAGCCTGATTTCCAGTCCTGGCATGGCCTTCTTCTCTAGGTCTTGACCTTCAGAAAGATGACCTACAGGCTGAGACATTTGCCATCAGTAAAGAAAAATTCCATTATGGTTACTACACAATTTACTAACATAGACGAGTGAGTCATGCATTTTGGAACAATTTCTCATCACAACATTTGAAATGAGAAAGGGTTCTGAATTACCCAGATAATTAAAATGTCAAAAATAGCCCATTCTTCAAAATTCAGGGTAATTGAATTTGGGTTGGTTTTTGAAAAGAGAACTTAGGTTTTCTAACTTTTAGAAAAGCAATCAGATTTTCCAATAAAAACTTTGAAAGGAAAAAATAGTAGAAAGAAGAAAAATATCACATCATCCATAGTTCTGTCCTTTAAAAGAACTGTTTAGATGGTCACGATTAAAGTCTATACTTCCCAAAGTTTTTCTTCATGTAATTATTATACACATGCATACACATACACACATAAACACACACACAAAATACATATATGTACATGTGCACATACAGACATACAAATATACACACATACACAGGTGTATACACACATACATGCATATACACTCACACACATGTACACACACATGCACACATATGATTATACTAACATACCATGCACAGAAACACATGCATGTGCACATGATTGCTTCTGTGCCTTTCTTTTTAGAATGAAGTTTTTTATTTTATATTTCAGTTATAATTTTTAGCCAGACAGTTGTAGTGCACATCTTTAATCCTGGCATTCAAAAGGCTGAGTCAGGTGGATCTCTGTAAGTTCAGGGCCAGCATGGTCTACAGAGCATGCTCCAGGACAGCTAGAGATACACAGAGAAACTGTGTCTCAAAAAAAACCCAAACCAGCCGGGCGGTGGTGGCGCACGCCTTTAATCCCAGCACTTGGGAGGCAGAGGCAGGTGGATCTCTGAGAGTTCAAGACCAGCCTGGTCTACAAGAGCTAGTTCCAGGACAGGCTCCAAAACCACAGAGAAACTCTGTCTCGAAAAAAAAAAAACCTATCGGGGGGCTTGAGCACTAGACTCCGTACCCACTCAGGGCTCAGAATTGAATGTCTACGGCAGGCAAGGATCTGAGGGTAAAAAAATTAACTCAAATACATTACCTCTGCATGTTATTTATTTTCCCTACAAGGGGAAAAAGTGAAGTGAAAGAGTGCAGAGAAGAAGGGGAAGAAGAAGAAAGAAGGAGGAGAGTAAAGAGAAGAAGTAGAAGAAGTAGTGAGGAGAAGAAGAGTAAGACTGATCTCCACGAGGTTTCTAGCTTTAACAGACATAGTTGAAAAATTCCATAGGCAAGGACAATGATAATATGCATAGCAATATCACAAAAAGGGCTGGTAGAACCTGACAAAGCAGTACTCTGGAACAGGTGGCCCCACTCAGGAAAGAGCCAGTATCCAAGGGAAAATACCTGACATTCCAAACCATTAGATAAAGTAATCCCACACTAGCTCAGAATTGAGTATAATAAAGGGTTATTTATTTAGGGGTAGACTTACAGATCATAGTCCTCTGTACAAACAGAGAACAGGAGCCCAATCCAGCAGCTCGGGGGGAGAGAGAGAGAGAGAGAGAGAGAGAGAGAGAGAGAGAGAGCATATGCGCAAGCTTTACAGTTGCATTTATAGTATAAGAGACCATGCCCAAGTGGGCTGGTATCTTTAAGTTTATTAGCTGAATCAGTTCCCACAGCACCTCCCCATTTTGTCTAAATAAGAGAGTTCTAAGCCTAATACAAAACTATACACAATAAGAGCAAACATCAAGTATAAAATTTAGGATTATAACCAGCATAAACAATATCAAGCAAAAAACATATGCTAAATGTTTCAATAATTATTCTATCCTAAGAAGTCTAAGTCTTGTTTAAGAAATAACTTGGCCAAGTCATGAGAGGAAAGTAAGTATGACTATATAGTCTTCAACCCCATCAAAGACCTGAGAAAAGAAATAATGTTACTTGAATAAACAGGAAGTGCAAGCAAGCAACTTTCAAAATATGCAACAAATGACAGAGACAACTGGCTACCTGGGCAATCACCCGAAGTCTCATTTGCAATGTTGGAGCAACCAACTTTGGCTAAAGCCTAGAATAACTGACAGACCATTTTCAGAGGCAGGAAAAATTTTTCAAAACCATCTTATTCTGTCTTGGCAAGGTTAAACTTTTTTTGTATCCTATTTGTCTGGTCCAGACACCATGCATTTTGTCAGTGGTCGAGGCATGCGCAGTTCCTTGCCCAAAGGCCAGTTTTGTCAAAAAGAAAACAAGCTCCAAGTGGAGTGTCTTTGGCGCTCAACATTCTCTTGGGAATAGATCAGTACTGCTATCAGTACAATTGTATCTCATGTCAACAGAATCCTAATTTATTTAAATGCCATATTCTACAGTTCTTTTTTTTTTTTTTTTTTTTTTGGTTTTTCGAGACAGGGTTTCTCTGTGGCTTTGGAGCCTGTCCTGGAACTAGCTCTGTAGACCAGGCTAGTCTCGAACTCACAGAGATCCACCTGCCTCTGCCTCCTGAGTGCTGGGATTAAAGGCGTGCGCCACCACCGCCCGGCTCTACAGTTCTTTGAAGTGGTTGAAGATTACCTATCTATGCAGAATACAATCTTTGTGCATCTAAAGAACCTGATTAGTCTAATTATAATGAGTGAATCCTGGATTCACCCATTCTCCTCATCCAATCTCTTTTGTGATAACCAGCTTTAAGGACGCCCAGATTTGTTTGTTAGCAAAGGTGGGGCATGCAGCCTTCCTGTTCAGTGCTTGCCTTCTATAGAAATTTCTGTGTGGTCTGTTAGCAGGTAATTTTGTGGAATTGACTCTGCAAATTTGACTGCTAGAACAAAGAGTGAATGCCATGGCTCCAAAATCTTGTGGTGTGGGGGAATAAAGCAAGATCATTCTGTTGCCCATGCTTAGGTGTTTTGGGAATGAATCCCATTTTGAAGGGAAGAATCATGACTTCACAAGGTTTTTACAGATATGACTTTTCCAAAAGACAAGTGTTCCTGCAACTCTGCAAAACGGGATCTTCCATAAGTTGTACACTTGCGGATCTGCCATTATAAATCTGTCAGCTGTGCATTTACTGTATAGTCTTGTGGGCTCCAACACAAACCTCCCCAGCCCACCCTCCAAAAAAGATTTTAGTGTGCAGACAACAAAAACAAAAAAATAAAATAAATGAATTACTTAATAAGGATTTTTATGTCTGTGCTTTCAGTATAGAAAGTATACCTCTCAAGTTATGTTTGGCTACAAATGACAGAAAATTCAAATCTAATGAAGATATGTATCATTATACATAATAGAAATTCCAAAGTAAAACAGACCTCGGGATCCACCAGATGACAGGGTAAATCAGTTTCTTGCATCTTCCTGGCATGAACTCCCACCTCAGACTATCAACTTAAAAAACAAACAAACAACTCTAGGTATCAAGGCCAGCTTCGCACCAAACAGTCCCCTCATCTAAAGCTTTCATAGAAAAGAGAAATTTGGAGAAATTCTCCCACAGATTTCCTCTTGCCTTTCATGGGATGGATTAAATGATGTCTTCTTCTGACCCGACCCTGATATGCCTGAGTTCCTCAGAAGAAGGTGTGCTGGCCACTCAACTGACTTTCTTTCCAGAAACTGAAGCTATAACAGAGATTATTTCAGTATATTGGCAAGGCAGCCAGTCTCTCAGTGGCTAATGGCTTTTGCATATGCATAAAATCTATCGAGCATCAGCTTGGCACTTTGGTACTTTGATCTACTTTGCTTTTTTGGTCTTAAGTATTTACATTTCCAAGATAATTTTGCATTCTAACTGTTGCTTTCCCCTGTTCCACAAACACAGCATTTTCTCCCCCAGGAAGGCTTACTCCAACTTGTCCCATACCCAACCCCTAGATTCCTTATATTTAAGCACTCTGTACACAGCATTCCCCTCTATAATTGCATGTTAAGCTCATACATGTTTTACATTTGCCTACCCAACATCTATTTCCCATAGACCTTGCAGATGCATCCCATGTTTCCATGGAGAAACATGAGTGCAGTCAATCCATGCATCTGTAGTGTCAACAGATCATTAAGATTAAATAGCTGTAGTGGCTACTTCAGGGATGGACAGATAACCCATTCACAGTCCATGAGGTTGAATTCTAGGACTTTCAGAGTTATCAGGATAGGAGAATTCCACTTCTATGTGTGTTGAATGTGAGCTTTAAATCTTAAAATCCCAGCAGCCCTTTATCACCAAGGAGATAGCCAGCCTAAGAAGAAAGTATTGGCAAAGCAAATGTAAACTCAGCAGAGAGAAAGTGAGACCCATCTCCGAGGAAAACACTGATATCCCAGATACCATTATACAGAAGCCCAGTGCTACTTCTAGATATTTGAGCTGTGAGGCCAAGTGTTTCCTTTCTCACTTAGGCCAGTTTGAATTACATGCTTCACAACTAAGACAACCATGACTGGCATGGCTCTTTCATGATTCTAAATTCACGTATACTCAATGGCTCAGTTCAGGTCATGTGTTCTTCAGGACATCTCTTGCATTACCTGCAGTCCTCCTTCACTTCCTCCCCTTTCTCTGCTTCTCCCTCATTGCCATAACCCATCTCTTGGGTACAATTTCATCAGTTTGTGAACTATTTAATTTTTAAAAATTTTTTTTAGCATTAAGAACAGATGTTCTGTTGGAGGTTCTGTTTCATGGGTGTCTTATATTTATCTCAAAGTCAAGAGCTCCTTGATTTGTTGTATGTAAGTCCTTGGAAAATGAACTAGACGGAAACTTTTTTTTTCTTTTTCTCAATAAAAAATTAAAAAAATATAATACAAAAAAAAAGAAAATGAACTAGAGATGGTTATTATTTATAAGGGCCATGGAATGAGGCTAATGCTTTTGGGTTTCAAATATAGAGTTTTTCTCACCTATCTGCTATGATTTACCTGCTTGGGTCTCTGAAGTAGATCCCCCAAATTAGATACTTTATACACACATACTATACACATCTCTATACACACATACTTAAGAAACAAGGTGAAGGCCAAAATATTCCTCGTTGAATTAATGGAAGTCAGGGTGGAATACTCATTGGAATTATACTCATGTGAACCCACAAACACAACCCCAGACTGGGAAGATTTAACTGTCTAGTTATGGCTACACTGGACCAGAGAAGCTTCCTTTGTAGAGCTAAAGGTGAAAGGCACAGAATATGCTTCTTATGGATATTTTATTTCCAAGAGGAACATAGAACTACACTGAGTAAGTTCCCTTCATAATTAGTTGAATGTTATTCTACTTCCCCAATTAATGGACAGAGGGGGAGATTTTAAGAAGCTCACCTGAAGGATTCCCTCTGCCTTGATGGAAACACCCTTGGGAAGAAGCTTCAACACATACTCCCAGGCACTCGACTGAGCTTTGTCTTGGAAGCCTGCAACTTCTTAGGGTCCTAAAACAGAAAAGAATTCCCAAAATTTCATGGAACTGGCCTAAGAGGACGAGTGATAGCATTCGAGAGAATTTGGACATGCTGTTGGTTCACAGGGTGAATTTCTGCCATCATTTCAGGCTGAGCTTTTTCTCCTCCAAAGTTTTCTTTTCCAAATGTTTCCTTTTCTTATATTTTGAAAACTGTGCTGAAGTGGAATTTTATGCTTCAAGAAGAGAGCTGATGAATCATGGAAAGTGGAGTTGACAAAGAATCGGCATGTTTTTCACTTTGCTTTTTTCTGCATCAACTGAATAAGATTAGTGTCTTACATGGATTATTTTTTCAATAAAAGGGAAGGCTGTGTTGGCAACAAAATTTGCAAAACAGCAACATCATAAGCTTACCTAACCATCCAGCGGAAGAGAATTTTCAACTTGAAAAACACTCTTGGTTCAGCAAACCAAGAACCCGAGTAACAATTACAACTGCAATCATTAAACAGCCACGTTTCTCTCCTATAGAGAAATCGGATCCTCTAGGGTTCTTAGCGGGAAAGGCAGAAGCATTAGGGGAGACCTTACATAATAACCTTTCTGTAAAGCTTGGATGGCACAAATGATTTTTTAAGACATTCAAGTCACATGTCATTAATCAGAAATGACAGTCTTTATTCACATATATTTGACTGAGCTGCATAATTTTAGACTCCAATAGGTCTAGATAAATGACCCTAAGTATTGTACTTTTTCAAATTGACAATGATTGATGATAGAGCAAAAAATAAGAATTCTGAAAAGGGAGCCTGAGGTAAACACTGAAAATCAGTTGCACAGTTTCAGGGAGGAAGTTAGAAGACTTTCTTCTTCAATGCTTTTTGGTCTTCCTATCTCTGACTGCTGAATTCTCTGTTTTATCTATTAGTTATTCCCAAACCCTGCATATTATAACTCATATTTTAGTGAAAAACTGAGGTATCTTTGTCATGTTTGTTCAAAAAAGCAGGGAGAAGAATTGTTCATCAACCTGAATGACCTAAGTTCAATCCATGAAACACACATAATGGAAGAGAGAACCAGCATCTACGAGTTGTCCTCTGACCGCCACACATGCTTCATGACAGATGTGCTCATCCCCCCCACATAGATATCAAGATAGATAGATAGATATCAAGATAGATAGATAGATAGATAGATGATAGATAGATAGATAGATAGATAGATAGATAGATAGATAGATAGATAGATGAGTTCTTTTTTAGAGGCAGGAAGAAATGTGATATAAATGTCTCATTTATGGTGAGCACTCTGCAGGATTTGATCTCTTTACTCTCAGTTGTGAGTCTCTATCTCTACTATAAAAAGTCTCTGATGAGGACTTAGAATTGCACTCATTTCTGGGTACAAAGATACATACTTCGAAGGCAATTTGATACTGTGTCCATTTAGCAAAATAGTAATAGCAGGTTCTCTCTCCTAGAGCCTATGAGCTCTCCAGCCATTGGATCTTGACCAGGTTTATAGTGCCTGGCATGAACTTCTTCCCATGGAGCAGGCCAGTTTTAGAGAGAGGTTGGTTACATCGTTAACTTTCATGCCACTATGGTACCCATAGGCATATCTTGCCAGGCTGGCCAAAACTGTAGCTCACAGGATTCATAGCTTGGTTAGACTACTGATGCCTTTTCATCACTAGGAGTCCCCTTTGCACTCTTCAGGATTATGAAAGCTAGTGAGTAGATGGGAATTTTTCTAATAAGTATCAATTTGATATCTTCATGTCCTCTGACCAGAGTATATGCTGTCTTCATAGACAGGGTCTTAAAAAATTCTTGTGGGCAACCAAAACCAATGCAAAGCCCTGATTTTTGCAAAACCCTGATTTGTTTTCAGGTTCTTTGGGACTCCTATGACAAACAATTCAAAGGGAGGTATCTCATATCTGGCACTGGGGTTTTGTTTGATAAAGCAAAACTATGGCTTTTGGGAGGATTGATTACAAAAGTACAACCATATTCTACTGTCCCACTTAGGAAATGCTGCTCGGAAGACACATTATCACTATTTCCTAAGAAAGTGGAAGTACTCACTGCCTTCCAAAAGCAGCCATTTTAAAAATGTGGACAACACCCAAGACACAGATGCACCAGAAAGCTTACAAATGGAACTATAACATTGCATGTTGCTAGAGGAAGTCGGGGAAGATACTTCTAGGAACTGGGGCACATGTGTTCAATCTTAGATGATGAAGAGACCTAACAGAAGAGTGGGACATACAGGAAATCAGACTGAAGAAGGAAGGAAGGAAGGAAGGAAGGAAGGAAGGAAGGA
>JABTXL010006025.1:1309771-1368156 GCA_025134845.1 Neodon shergylaensis
GAAGGAAGGAAGGAAGGAAGGAAGGAAGGAAGGAAGGAAGGAAGGAAACGGGACAAAATGGTAACACACCTGACAGTAGCTTCACACGGCTAGAGCTGATATCGAGATCCACTGGCAGGCTGACAATGAACTGGGCCTGCTTGAGGTTCAGTTGCTCAGTACTTGGGAGACTTAATAGGAGGTTAACAAACTACAGCTGCCGCAATGCTGGTGAGCCCTGGTGGAGCGGCTATGGAGATGCGAGTATTGCCTAATAAAGGGACTCGCTTTTGCTGATTTATAGCTAGCTAATTACCTGACAAATACCCAGGCTGTGTTTCCCCCTGCTGTAGAGCAGGATGTCAATATAAGGTGGGACGAAAGGAGGTCGCTGAATGAAGGATTGAAAGCTCTGATACCTTCCCGTGGACACTGGTACTCTGAATCAGGTTATCGTGGACTGCCTGGAGTCACTGTAAGTCACGTCCAAACGGCTATTTTTAAGGACATCTAGAGTGACTCAGAATGTCATTCACATTCCATATGTTGGGAACTTGGGACCAGAGCAAAGAAAAGAGGCATGTCAGAGCTGTGGAAATCCAAGGATGAGACAGTTCTTTGCCCACAGCCTCTACTCTGGGGCTCTAAAAGACCCATGCACACCAAATGTCCAGTTGGGAATCCTCTGCTTGTCATGTTTCTTATCAGTTTGGGGACCAGTGCGTTGCAAAGCTCTGACTGCTCAGCACTGAGGTGATGAAAGACCATCCAAGTGACACAACCTGCCTGCCTGCAGGAGGCAGAAGCTACCAGCTAGGGCCTAAGCATTAGGAGACCACGAATGAAAACAGGCCAGCCCTGTGTTCAAGGAAAACATGTGCGACCTGCTAAATTTTCTTGACCCAGCTGTCAAACAGTTTATACACATGTCACCCTTCCAAATCAAGCTCACATCCCAAGATGGACATTTATGCACCAAGGGGATACCGAGCAAAACAGCTCAGGGCATCAGCTAATCCTAGCAACTAGATTGATAGAAAAACAAGGGACATCATAACAGGTCACAGACATCTACAAAAGTCATGGCTCCTGTTGGTTAACTTTTGTGAAGAATCAGGTCCCCACACTGATGCCATGTTTCTCTTCCCCCATGCAAATGAGTATGGCTCAAGAAAGCTGACCTCACCCCAGCCAGCTAGCTAGTGGCTTCATTCAGTGACCTCATCGTGGCCTTGCCATGTTTGTAGACTACTTCTTCTAGTCTCTGATTTCAATAGGTAATGCTTTGGCTAGAGACTCAACAATGTTTTTAAAGTTAGTCTGTTATTGCAAGTAACAGAAACCAACTCTAGTAAGTTTATGAAAGCTTTTGTTTTTCAGTTCTGGGAACTGAACTCAGGGGTTTGAAGAGGCTAGGTAAGTGCTCTGCTTCCCTGCCAACTCTGGGAAAGAGATTTCCCTGCGAAGGGAATTCAGTAGGGTTCTATGGAAGGAAGAATTGTCTCCCATAATGGACCCAAGAAGGAAGAGCTAAGCGTGCTCCAAAGATGCCATGGTGGAGATTCTCAGCCCATCTCTAATGAGTATTTTCAAAAATCAACACAATGGCAACAGTCATACTGGGATGCTTGATTCCAGAGTCATACCCACGGAACCTGAGTTTTGGGAGGAGAAGCCTAAAATTTATATACTTAATTGGAAAGATCAGAACCATTACAGATAGTAACACATTAACTTCATTCCACTAGAAGTCAGTCTCTGTTTCAACTGGAAAACCCCAGGGTGGGCTAAACTGCTTGGCGCACTCAGGGACAAGTGTCTGTTCTGAGACTGTCAGCTTGAGTTGGGAGAGCTACATTGAAGAATACTGCCCATGTGTCAGGAGCCAGACCTAGAGAGAGACAAACCACCAAGAGCAGAAGTCCATTGCCGTGTACTGTTGTCTATTGTTAATAAACAAAGCCAAAACTATGTAGATTTCATTGTCCAGTTCTTAAAACTCACCTGAAGTTCGGAAGTACCGTATCAATCATTTTTTAAAAATTAGGAAACGTGGCTTTTCTGCAAAATTGGAGGGAGTCCCCCAGAACAGATCCAACCTGGATCTGGAGTTTGCACAGAGCAATTGTGAAGCAGCCAACTGTCTCCCAGAGACAAATGCTGCATCCCTAGCTGCCAGGGGCTCCTCTTTCTCCCAGCCACAGATTGTACCCTGACATGTCCCAAACTGGCGGTGTGTCCCCCAACCGCACACCACACACACCCTGTGCTCTTTGAAAAGCATCAAATCTCGAGCCTGGGGAAGCCCCAGCACCCACCCTCTCCAGGCTGGCCTTTGGGGGTTACTTTCTATGTGTTCTGCTATCCCCCCAGGAGGCCCCAGGAGGATTGATTTTTGCCAAATGATGGCAGCTTAACAGATAGTCTTCTTTGTCCACAAGGTCTTAGTCACAGTAAAAATTCAATAGATGGTTTTGCTGCAGGCATATTTTCAAATGCCAGGAAAGCATCTGACAGTGTTGGATGTTTGGGGCGCTATTGTTAGGAAGATTAAACAGTGTCCCGTGTTCAATCATTTATTCAACAGCCACACAGGGACGCTAACAAGACGAGGCAAGTACAGCAGGAGCGCTCGGTGCATTCTGTAGAGAAGAATTTGTCTTCTTTTAAGCATAAAACCAAAGACAGGAATCTGAGCAACAGGCAGGTCATAGAGCCTCACTTTGGAGACCGACTGTGGGCGTCGCCTGCAGGCACCATGAAAGGCGGGCTGAGAGTAGCGGGGAGAACGCGTTACCAAAGCCACAAAACTAATTATTTTGGCACACATCTAAGACAAGTTTCCCTCTTTCCCAGGTTCCTACTGGCTGCTTTATTATCAGTCATCAACCTGAAAAGGATTTCTACAGAAAATGGGTCACGTGTATGATTACTGCCTCTGGCATCCCCTTGTTCTTCTGACAACGATGCTTTGCTTTCCCACAGAGAAGAAGCTCTCCCCAAACACAGTCCATGCTTCCGCAGTGGTCTGGAGTCACTCATCAGTTCTATGCACGGACAGGTGACTTGAGTCTACACAATCACATCAGTACATTACACTAGCCAACAGACTGATTCCAAGCTTGGGTGCAAGACCTCATCAGAATCGGTTGAAAGTGGTGGGGTTATCACTAAGATGGTGAAATAAAAGGACAGTTCTCTTTTAGGCTGGGGATGTTAGCAATAGGGGTATTGTGAGCTGGGCTTCTAGGAGGCATTGACTGGCATCCAAGGATGAAAATAGCATTGAAGAAGTCGGAGCAAAGACAGGGACAGAAAATGAGTCCTGATCACTTGTTTGCTGTTGGCACAGCTGCGCCTGAAGCTAGTCCTGTCCCTGGACTTTTCAGTTATACAAGCAAATAAATTCCCTTATTCTCCCTAAGCCAATTCGATGTGGGTTTTTATCTCTGGCAATTGAGAGTCCTAATTAAAGCAGGAATGGACAGAATAATGTGTTTTGTTAATTTTGTTTACTTTAAAAACCGCCTATCGAGCACCTGCTGTGGGCTTCTAAAGAATTAGAAAGCATTGTCCTCCCAAGTCGCCGAAGACATCTGAGCAGCAAGGTGCAGAACCACGTCAACTTAGAGCAAGAAAAGGCATTTGATCCTCATAGGATATTCCAAGGGGCTGAAATGGTGCCAGAGAAAGATAATTGTGGGGGATGGAGGTGGGTTTTCTTGAGGGTAAGGTAAGCTGGGTCAGGCCTACTAGGTTTGGCATTTCTTCCCACTAGTGAGAAGGAGCTGGGCCTAAGTGTATAAGTTCAAGACACTCTTGAGAATTGTGACCAATATTGTGACCATTTCAGGGGGGCCATCATGGGAAATATAAACAATTCAATTCCCTTTTCCCATCTTCTTTCCATCTGGTTGCATTTGGGGGACTAACTGGATGCTTCTGAGGCTGGGTCAGACTGGTTGCAGTCACTGTCATTTCTCCCGACAAAACTGCTAAGAAATGCCTGGCTCTGGAGCTACGTGTAGTATTATCGATGTCACATAAAGAGAATCCATAAATCTTAAAAGCATCTGTTGTGGACCCAGCTTGTGCATTAAAGGGACACAAATATGAGAACTGGACTTGGTATTTCCTGGATCTGAAGTCAGCCCAAACTAACATAACAAATTACACAGCCATCAAGTGCTTATTTGTGAATTCATTGACCTGCCATGGCTGGCTCAAGAAGAGAGGAGATCAGAGTGTATGAACCCTAAAACTGCTCGCATCCTGAACAACCTGTTCCTCATTAGGCCAGCCGGAGGCCAGATGGCAAGTCCATCCAAGAGAGAGCTGTGAATTAGTGAGGACTTACTGAAGAAGGATATCTAGGAATTACACTGGGAGATGCAGACCAGGAGGCTGGGGAAGGCTCTGCTTCTCATACTTGAAAGATTTGATCATCTCGGGCAACTGCTAGGACTACCTTTGGAAGTTGGGAGGTGACTGGGGAGGCTAGATTTCCATAACCTTCCAAATATTCACAAGGTATTGAAAGATGAGATGCTAAGCTTCTGTATGCTGAACAAAAAGCAATCTTTCCTAACTTTCTTAGGCTTCCCTGTTGAGAAATTGGGACAGCGAGATGACTCAGCGGGTAAAAACATTTGCCATGTATCTGAATTATTTTTCTACTGCTGTGATAAAACACCAAGACCAAGGGAACTTATAAAAAACAGTGTTTGGTTTGGCTCATGGTTTCAGAAGGTTAAAGTCCATGATGGCAGGGTAATAGGGACAGCTCAGAGTTCACATCTTGATCTACAAGCCTGGGGGGGGGGAGAGAGAATATTGATGACCTCGTTTTAGCCACATTGTATGGAGACTGCCCCTAAAGGAAAGGATGTGCAGCTGTTGGGGACCACTATAGGGCTCCACCCCCCCACAGTATTCCTTTCTGTCTCCCACCTGGATCTTGTTCACTTTTGTTCCCACCTTTGCCTTCCAGCTACCCTGGCTGCCTTGCAGGGCCTCAAACCGGACACCAGGAAGCCCTAGAGTCAGATCTTCTTGCCTGGAGTGTTCTACTCCCAGCAAACGGGGGACTTGGTCCCTCTTCCGTGGCACTTTCTCATTGAGCCCTTCACTGACTACCCCATTCAAGCTAGTTCTCAGTTCTGTCGGCACTCCTGGGCCCTCCCTACAGCCCTGCTTATTTCCATTTCTAACGTTTCACCGAGTCCTCAAATACAGAAATAAGGGAACTGCACGCCCTATCAGAATCTAACACTGTAAGAAAGAGAGCCAGGTAAACATTTGCCGAGTGGATGTAAGAGTGAATGACTCATTTGAGGAACATTATGCTTATATATGAGCCAATGAGATGATGGGGATAAAGGGGAAGAAGTCAGATAAATAATCTATTTCATAGAGCCCACACAGAAGCCACAATATTAAGAAGCCTGAAAAGATGAGAATATTAATAGGTAAGGCATTCACGGTGAACTAATAGTGGAAGCTGCAATGTTTAAAAGAAACCCCTAAATACTGCGGTTCCATCAGAGAGGACAACTGTTTCCTTTTATTAACAGTCCCTTGGGCTGCTTGTACCCTGGAATGAAGTCAGGTTGGTGGGACGGCACAGTTACAATCAAACAGTTGCAATACATAGTTCAAATACATCCGTTCCTAAATACGTATGCATATGTTAGCGTGTGTTAGCAAGGAAAAACAAAAGAATGTCAGAGCATCAGCGTGAAGCCTAAATGGGCAAAACCCCAAGCATCCTTGCTCACTAAGCCATCCCATGCTCCTCAGGGGGAGCTGATTCTGGAGTTCATTGTACGCATTGCTGTTCTCATCAAATCAGGAGCATTGCTGGCCGTTTTCCAAGCACAGGAGACAGTGAGACAGCCGAGAATCTCTAAAAGGCCAGAGCTACACAGTCAGGCAGAGAACCATATTTCACGACCTTCCTCCTCCAGAGCCAGAAGGCCACATGGAAGCATTCCCTTCCAGAAGCCTATCGAAAACGGGTTGCTTCCATCAGGGTTTGGGACATTGATCACTAGACTCCCACATGACTAGGGAGCTTACTGTCACTCTCTCACATCCAAGGCACAAGATGCTCTGTCTGCTGTGGCCTGATCAAGGGCATTGTCATGAGGACACTGGGAGACAGACTTGGACTAGTAACATTCTCCAGGTGGTCCTGCATTCCTCTGCATCAGAAATCATTGAAATGACAGCAATGCTCGGACAGTGAGCACACTTCACACCTCATAGCGAAAATCAGAATGTTAGTCAAGACTGGATAAAGCCTCTAGTTGTCAACTCCTGTCAATTGTCCTAGGTCTCAAGCAGAGTTCAGCTGAGGAAGAGGGACCAAGTGGCAGCGAGGATTGCTGTGACCATCCATGTGATTCTAGAGAAAAAGACCAGGAACGGGGAAGATGGCTCAGGGCTAAAGGAAGCAGTGTTTGGCTGTCCAGCACGCAGTCAGAAGACCAAGCAGCTATGCCTGTCGTGAGACTCACTAGGGAGGGAGAGCCAGGAAGAACATTGTGGCTTTCTGGACAACTAGTCCAGCACAGTTTATAAATTCCAGGATCAGAGACCTGGTCTCACAAAGAACTAAGTGAAGAAGTGGTTGAGGAAGACATGAAAAGGACCCCTGACCTAAACACACACATCCATACGTGCATATGCCACATACAAGTTGAAAGGCTGTCACTGAAGGCATTTGTTCATATGTTCTACTGTCTCCTGCTGTGTCCAAGAACAAAGAGCTGTTTTATGAACACAATTAAAAGGAATTTTTCAAAACTTAAAAAAAGAGGGTTTTTTTTTTTACTGGTTTGCACTCCCACCAGCAATGGAGGAGTTAGTGTTTTTGATCTTGACCATTCTGACAGGTGTAAGATGGAATCTCAGAAATGTTTTGATTTGCATTTCTCTGATGGCTAAGAATGTTGAATATTTCTTTAAGTGTCTTTCAGCCATTTTAGATTCACCTGTACCCCCCTTTTTATTGGATTATTTGTTCTTTTGATGACCAGTTTCATGAGTTCTTTGCATATTTTGGAGATCAGCCCTCTGTCTGATGTGGGATTTGTGAAGATCCTCCATTGCTGGTGGGAGTGCAAAATGGTACAGCTGCTTTGGAAAATGGTATGGCGACTTCTCAGAAAATTAGAGAGCAACCTGCCTCAAGACCCAGCAATGCCACTTTTGGGTATATACTCAAAGGATGCTCAATCATACCACAAGGACATGGGCTCAACTATGTTCACAGCAGCACTATTTGCAATATCCAGAACCTGGAAACAACCTAAATGTCCCTCGACAAAAGAATGTATAAAGAAAATGTGGCACATTCACACAATTGAATACTACACAGTGAAAAACAATAATGACATCTTGAAATTTGAGGGTAAATGGATAAATCTAGAAAATATCATATTGAGTGAGGTAACCCAGACCCAGAAAGATAAATATAATATGTACTCACTCATAAATGGCTTTTAGATATAAAGCAAAACCAGCCTACAATTCACAACCCCAGAGAACCTAGACAACAAAAGACTCTAAGAGAGACACACATGGATCTAATCTACATGGGAAGTAGAAAAAGACAAGATCTCCTGAGTAAATTGGGAGTGTGGGGATCATAGAAGACAGTAGAAGGGGAGGCGGGAGGAAGGGAGGGAAGCAGAGAAAACTATATAGCTTAATAAAAAGAATAAAACAGTGAGTTTTTGAATGGCTGTTTTGTAGCGAGCTGGACCATGAGGGACATACATTCACCCGTTTCCCCTAGTAGGAAGAACAATCATATCTGATGATAAGATCTTCTAAATTCATCATCTCTACCCAGAAAGATTCCAGTGAGCACGTGCAGATGTGACATCTGTCACAGTTCAGGCCAGTGTAAGCACCCCACAGAGTGGCCTGCACTTCCTGTCTTCTATAAATGATAAATACTGCTATGCACATCCACCCGTTCATGTGGGTGCCTGATGAGGTTGGCTTCTGAGGTCTCATGGGTGACTCCAGACCCTGTTACCAAACCTAAGGGAAACTGTTTTCACCAAGAGTGCGAGAAAGCAAACCCAGACAACGTTTGCAATTCTGCCAAACCTCAAATAAGTTTGTAAACATCATCATAAAATGTGTTACGATGTTTACATCACATCTCTTATTATTAAGGACTACTGTGGAAGTATGAGCAGAGCTTACTTCTTAAAATATTTTCCTATAATAGCTATGGCATTCAATTATACAATAGTAATTGTGCCTAACTGTACCAAACCCCAGTCTGTTTTACGACTGCTCCTCACGCTGAGCTCGCAAACTCTACATAAACACCATCTGCATGAAACATAAAATCCTTAGCTGTTCTAAGAACACAGACATACCAAATGTAGTTGATTCATTCCGGGGCCATTTTCACGGCTGATGTTAGAGTCCCTACCCACCACCTCTCCCAGATGATCTTCCATGTTGTGTGTGCTCCATCTTGGACTTATCGCTTGGGTACCAGGGTAGAAAGACTCACTGCGGGCACCATGCCCCAGGTGCCCAGAATGCTGGCCCACATTTGCAGAGTTTTTGTTTTGCATGGAATGGATTTTGTGCTGCAGAGTGTTTGGGGCGTGAGGGAAGAGCCAGGGAGCTAAGCACTTAAAGCTGGCCAGGGGTGCTGCATCCTCAGGGTCCCTTTGCGGAGTGCTGGCAAGGCTGTACCTCCAGAAGTATCAGATGGAGCTTGCTCTTCGTCCTCACCATATAATTTTTTTTAAAAAAGAGGGTAATATCTAAAACAAAATTCTGAGAAGTTCTTGTCTGAGATAACTCGGAACTTCATTCAAGAGGCTGGTCCAGAGAAGAACTGAGCAAAGTGTTTGGTTTTGCTTGTTTTTCTTTTTTCTTTTTGTCCAACAATCAGTTGTTTGCCCGGTAGCATACAGATGTAGGCACAATCTACAAATAAACAGAAACATCTTAGCAGGAACTAAGCCAGTTGAATCCACCAAACATCATTTGTGCCCATTCTCAAAAGGTATTGTGTTTGGATTGGCTGTTTGTGTCTAGCAGCTAACGGGGAACCCAGGTTACTATTTCTAGGCTTTTGATGATCTAGAAGCAAATACGGTCACCAAAGTTTAGCATATTTAGATCTTGTAATATTTTGTTGACAGAGTTCTGATCTCCCTACCAATCAAAATTTTTAGGAGTTAAGCTAGGTAGCTCTTTTGCTTCTTTTGGGGGGGGGAGCAGGGTAGAGAGATGGTAGAGTTAAGGCAAAGCTGGTTTTACTTGCTTCCTGAGGATATGGTACCCATGCATGGAATTAGGCTCTGCTTTGGAAAGAACTGCACTTGAACTCATGTTTATTGGCCAGAATATTCAGAACATCATAACAAGTTGCCAGCTAGGTATGCCAGCACTTGGGCATGGTTTACAAACATGTTATTATGGACAAAATGGTGCCTTCTCTCTTCCAGGTACTGTCCCAATGTTCAAAGATGGATGTCTTCATTTGGCATCCAAAAGCGCACAAGAGGTCAGCCTGTAGGTAGGCAATTTCCTCAGATGCTGTTATTTGTCCCTGGGGGCTCCACGTGCTCAATACCAATTACAGAGGAGAGGATTAAGGGTGGGGAGTGGGGGTGAGTCGTAGCACAGCAGGCCTGAGTAATTTGGACTAAGATCTTGTGTCAAATTTGCAAATTACCAATTAAGGCAGGTTTAGGACATGGCACCATTGTCGCTCATTGTGACAAACTGAGAATGAAGGCTCTCTCTGCGTGTCAGAGGGAAGACAGAAGTGACATGTAACAGGGAATGCTATCAAAGAGCATCTTTCTGGGTAACAATATATCCTTGGATGCAAGGCAAACTGACTAGAAAGAAAATGTAGGGCAGAAATCTGAAAATAAACCCAAGACCCAGATCTCAAAATAACCGCTACGGTGTTGAGTCTAGATAAGTCACTCAAAGACCGTGTGAGTGAAGGCCCAGAAAATTTGCTCACAGAGTGCTCAGGGCTGGCATTCCATGGTGGCATCTTTAGAATTCAAGTCTACTCAGTCTTGGCAAGTGACCAGTTGCGAGGTCGTTTTAGTGCTTTCTTTTAAATCAAGGCGATAATAAAATTTGCTGACAAGAGACTTCTTGCCTTTGACAAGTTGCTGGGTCAAAGTCACCAGACCCAGCAAAGGCACATGTTTCTCAGAGATGGAGGGGAACTCAGGAAGGATGGGGTACCGGGTGGTTGCTGCACCATTCTCAGGAACACCTAACCCCCAACACTCCTACTCTCTCCACATGGAGCAGATCAATTCCCTGAGCTCCTTAAAACATGCACAACAATGTATACACACTTGACTTCCCATCTTTTTCTCCTTGCCATCTTCCTCAACACTCACT
Organism: Neodon shergylaensis; assembly: GCA_025134845.1. Taxonomy (NCBI): domain Eukaryota; kingdom Metazoa; phylum Chordata; class Mammalia; order Rodentia; family Cricetidae; genus Neodon; species Neodon shergylaensis. The sequence goes on from JABTXL010006025.1 coordinate 1,320,164, forward strand.
CTTTTATATACATGTGAAGCAAGAAACCCTCTGCCCTGGCATTGGCACCTAGTGCCCTAATACCTGAACACAAGTCAAAGCCATTTGCCAGAATACAAGACAATGATAGAAAGACCCTGCGGCAGTGAGGACAATCAGACTGGAAAGTATTCACACCAAAATAAGGTGCCATGTGGCACAGTGCCCCATTGAGAACATGGGTTAGGTGGCACTTGCTCTGGCTTGATGCATGCCTAGCCATGAGGAAAGCATGGATTAATTACTCTTGTTTAGTGTTGTGATGAATTCCTGTCACCCATTTTCACCCACAAGCACACATTAGACACCCTACACCCTCACACATAAACACACATACAAATGCCATGGGTATTCAAGTGTTTGAAAGCGAATGAAATTGACAGGTCACTGCAGTGAACTTAGTCTATTCTACTTCTGCTTCTGCCTCTTGTGAATGGATATGGGAACAAGCCACGGTTCCTCTGTGCCTCAGTTTCCTCATTTGTTATGCATCAACTCCCACCTCACCTGGCTGAGAGATGGAAGGAGTCGGAGTCGGCACTCATGGTAAATGCTATACAAGTGCTAAAGAGGAGGCATTTTACAAAAGAGCATTATTCGGTTTGCTAAGGGGTGCGCACCCACACGCCATCCTCTCTCTATGAAGGTTCTCTTTTGAAACCAAATTGAGACCATAACCAACCCCCTCCCCCCTACACACACACATAAACCCCTAGTGCTGCCTGAGGCTTGACTTAGCAACAAAGCCAGGGTTGCTTTTCATCGTTTGTCATGTTGGAGTTCAAGCGAGAGGGACTTTTACCAGTAGGGAAAATAGCTTTCTTTCCACAGCAGACTCGGAAGATGAACTCTCTCTTGATGCTAACTAACATAAGGGTAAGGGACTGTGGCCACCAAAAGCTTGCCTCGATCTGGCTTTTGTGGTGGAGGTGATGCACCTTGAAGAAGAGGGTGTGGTAGGAAGGAGCATGGAGCAATGTGAATTACCAAATATTGAGGTACACTCTCAAATGGGGATCTCGATCAATTCTTCTTTCAGGTTTTAATGCCAATTAGATCACACCCTTTTTGTATCTAAGCCTGCCTTTGTCACTGGAACACCTTTAGAGCCCGAGTCCAACAAAATGTGTCAGCAAATCAACAAATGCCAAACCCATCTCCCTTTCCAGTTCTTTCTCCTGCTCACCTTCGCAAGAACAGCGCGTGTCCAATTCTGCTGCTCTGAAGTACCTGGACTTCCGGCTCCTACCTGGACTTCCGGTTTCTCTTCCATCGCTGTTAAGTGCCAGTACTTCCAACCTGAGTCTTCTCTCCCCTCCCACCTCCTCCCACCCCCAGGCTGGAGAAGTCTCCTCTTTTAGGTCAAGACTTCCATCTTGCCGTCTGACAGCCCCATCCCCACCCCAAGATGCCTCCTAAGCATCACAGATTCCATGCAGCTTTCTCCAGTACCTGCCGCCTGCCCAGCGCCATCTCTCCTTCTAATGAGAATTTTCCTCTTCTCAGATTAAAGAGGAAATCACACACATTCGTTTTACGGCTCCTGTTGGCACACCTAATCAGTCGGTGCCGTGGGACCTTCTCTGCCCCAAGGAGGGGAAAGGAAAACTCCACTGAAGGACGACGGCCTGTTAGGATTTTTTAAGTCTTTATTAGGGGAAATTTCAAACATGTACCAAGTAAACAGAAGGTGCTCTTTATCTCTGCTTTTCCTCTGGGACCCATCACAGGGCTCTGCATGCTGCGGAAGTAAATTTAAGTAATTAGGGCCCAAGGCAAATGGAGCTGTCTGCCTGCATATCTGATTCCACATCTCCCAGGTGGCTTAGGGGTTCCTCAGGAACACCCACAACCACACACCTGTAGGCTCGTAGTCGACACAGATGAAACCCACCCACCAGCTTTAGCACTCAGGGAACACGCGTGTCCTTGAGCTTAGTTTGAAGGCTACAGAGCAAAACTCATGGGGTTAAGGGTGTTTTCTGAAGAAAACAAACAAACAAACAAACAAAAAAACCCTCCAAGTCTGGTTGAGTAGTACCCGTGCAGCCCTCCAGGGAGAACCTACCCTTCTGAGAACTTCTGCATCAAGAGTGTAGGTTTCTTCACGATGTATCACTGCTGACAAAAATCACTTTTCAACTGTCTTAAACCACACTCCCGTCCCTGCGCCAACCTCAGCCTCAGAGTCTTAAGCCTGTGTGCTACTTTAGAAAATTTTTAACCTTGTGCCCACTCACCCAGGAGTTTCCATTCTCTCTCTTCCCACTCTTGCTTGTGTGCACGCATGCGCACGTGTGTGTGCATGTGTGTGAGTGTGCATGTATATGTGTGTGTGTGTGTTAAGGAGCAATGAGGTCCTTAAAGTGAACCAGAATTCTAGAGTGATGAATTACATGTCCGTGCTGTGTCCCATGCAATTAACTCAAATTGACTGTACAGTACATTATTCTGTGAGTGCATGGAAGATCAATAAATACGGGGGAACAGTCCACCCCAGCTCGCCACTTTCCCATCTGAGTCTAGTAGGTCTGAGACGGATCACGCTACTGTGATGTGTATACCCCAGCTAAGGCAGGCAGGTGGTGCATAGACACCATTCAAACTTGGCCTATTCAGTCCCAACTCCTCTAATGCTCCATTCATGCATAGCAAAACACCATCTGGTCCTATTTTGCCTCCAGCAATCACAGCTGACCAAAAACGATAATAACAGCTGTTGCAAAACAAAAGCCAAACAAAGGGGGTGGGTGAGGGGGGGAGGAAAGGTTAGATTGAAGTCCAGCGCTGAAAATGCTCTGTGAAGTGAGAGCGGGGAAGAGGCTATTCAGATGTCTGGAGCCCGCTGAGTGGACAGCACAGGACTCCTACTCCAACTTGAGATATTAATCCATCTGTCTCGAAAGCCTTCAGACCGCCGTCAGGTGGTAATATATTGCAGAAATTATGCTTCACGAAGGCATTTAAAGTTTCTGTTCTTTGAGTCAGGAACTAATGACCCCGTGTCAGCTAAAAATGAAAAAGGCCTTATGCACTTTCCTCAGACGGCCGTACAGGTGAACACAGGAAGGGAACGCAGTCAGCTAGAGTGATCAAATAATGTCCCCACACCAAGGGAGAGATGAGGTGTGTGTGATGGAGATGGGGTTTGGGGAGGGGAGATTCTCAACGTCCCTGGAGCACTTAAGGAGTCTCCCCAATAGGACTCCACACTTCTTGTACTGATTTTCACCACCCAGATTGATTCATTTCTGAACCACTAAAGAGAGAGGTACCAAAACCTTATTTAGTTGCAGGGCCAGAAACCAGTCCCTCGTGTAAACTGAAGTACAAGAGCAGTCATATTGTGAATCCTGATTAAAACAAGTTGGTAACGAGAGTGGGGGACTCGTTACACCATCCCAGGCTTTTGATGTTTTCAATACACAGTTTTGCCTGGTGATTAATTTTCTAACTGTAGTAATTAAACTATCTTTTTCTTCCCCTGGAATGGACCATCAGTAGCTTTATATAATTTGACGAAATGTGATAAAAATCTAAGATTTATAGTAAAAAAAAAAGGCTCCTGCAGTAGCTGTGGCGACACCTGCCTCAAACGGAAACAGTTGCAAACAGACTTCGCGTGCAATTAAGGCTCATCACTGGCGACATTTTTTCCCCCAGCAATACTTCATGGGTTTTCAAAATGACAATTACAGAACTAAGACACAATTACTGTCACATGTAGTCTAGCAATTAATTTTGAAGGCATTTGTCTAAAGGTCCCACAACAGAATATCAAATGGTTCTTATTGCTATGTAATGTTGATTTCCATTCAGAGAGGCTCTGAGCACTGGCTTTGGCCCTGATGGGTCTCCGGCAGGCAGCTCACTGCTTTGTGAAGCGCAATTGGGCCCTTGTAGATGCGGTCAGGCATCTTTCGAGGACTGTTTGAACACTGATACCTGTCAACTAATACATCTTATGAAAAGCTTCAATTTAGACATAAATTTTTCTACAGCAAGAAGCCTATAAATTTATAATCAGAATCTCTCGCTGTTCAATATTTGTACATAATACAGAGTATGAGAGGATTATGAAATATTCAAAGAAAAATTCATTATTCATAACCCACAACATACAGTAAATAATCTTTGAAGTACAACAACTTGGAGGAATCCATATTCTATTATTTCTGAACGTCTTGCACACAGTAGCAATGGAGGCTGCCATGCACACGCTCCCTTTTCCAGGTTAGGATTCCAGTCAGGGCTGACACTTGCTGTTTTTAATTTTCATTTTATCATAAGCAGTTTAAGACTGTTGCCAGTGGTAATTTGCAATTTTTATCAAGACCTCTTCATTACAGCTTCAGACAGGACAGATGCTGTAATTAATCATGCAAGACAATTGGGGATCCTGGTCACACAGCTCAGGGAGAAGCCACCACGGAGCGGAGGAAAAGGGGAGAAATGGGCACCGAAATCCTTATTTTGGCCTCGAAATGAGGACCAACCATTCATTCATTTTAATAGAAATTACAGTACAATGGCAGCCAGTGCTAGCCCTGAACAGAAGACAACTGCTTTTTCCCTTACATAAATGTATTTGTATCTTACCTATATTTTATATGGAAATAATTTATATCATATTTACATATCAACAAAAATATAATTACAAAAAAACCCAAACAGTTCCCATCTTTTTTTGAGGGCCCGGTGTTTGGCTGTAAAATCCGAATTCTTGGTCATGAATATTGTGTTTCCACATGAAAATGGAGGACGGTGCTCTGCTCAAGCAAGACTGGCTGGTGCCATGCTCCCCATCTTAATGTATTCAAGGGACCAAAAGTAAAATTTGACATTCCATTTTATTTGAAAAGTGAACAGTGTCCTTGTCGTTGCATCAAAATACAGTCCACAGATTTTACTGAAATGTGTTTATTCTATAGCAAGATAAAAGCATTTTGTTTTAGTTAAGCAAAATACAAACAACTTAATTGCTGCTATCATAACTCATAAAAAAGTATAAAACAGCATAAAAACACAATAAGCAATGTAGCGGTGAATGGTGTATGTCACCAGTGTTTACGTTAAAGCCTGGTTTAGGAAAAACTTTACAACACATGATATGAAAACTTACAACTCGGAAAGAAAATATTTACATTGATTATTTCAGATGTAGTGTGCCTTTTAAATATTCAATAGTCTACTGGTATTACATCATAATAAAAACTCTTGCTTTTTCTTTTTAAATCTTAACTTTTGTAATAACTGTTTCATTTAAGTGCATTTCCCTTTTAAAAATACAGTGTTTTTATTTTTTGAAACTTGTCACTCAAAACACGTAATATAGTATTCACATTTCTTCTAATTGGAATGAATGTAACGGGCTAACAGTGGCCATAGATATCCTTCACAACATCTACTGTGGCTTGAGTCAGAGAAGTCATGGATACAAATGAGAAGTAAGTAAATAAGTCAATAATTGAATCTAATCGCTTGCATTTTTTTTTCTGGAGAGATTTAGAAAAAAAATAAGAGCTTTGGCAAAAGTCTGTGATTTACATTATTTTTTTTCATGACAAAAAAAATGCCATCAACTATTCACATCATACAAATGTTTGTATGAAACAGGATTTTCATATTTCAGGTAGTTACAACTGTGCTTTGTACTTAGTATTTATTTTAGGGCTTCAGAAGTTCAAACAGCCTGGAAGCGTGGTTCACTCCCTTCTGGAGAAATAAGGCCATTGTTTCTCTCTATGACTCGGAAAGGCCAGTTTACAGTCATCAGGATGTCCGAGATTCATTGAACAGTTTGATTCACATATTGTAGGTATAGCCTGAATAAATTAAAAAAGGCAGCACATGACAGAGCGCAGCTTTCTTGTTTGAAAACAAAGGGATGTACAGTCAGCTAAAAGATGCTTCCCAGCTACACTGCAGTTCTTATTGCCTATCTAATAGACACTTGAGAGGACCGTTTGATCTGTTACACATTGCTGCATAACGGGAGTCAGCTTACAAGTTCCAGTCCGCACACCTTCCCTCCTCCGCCTCTCTCCTCGGTGCACTCAAATCCGTGTGCTGCGCGCCTTAGAAAATACTGACCTGCGGTAATACTTGAGTCTGTGTCTGCGACTGGATTTGAGGCTGGTGCTGCTGAGAGGCTGGCTGGGGGCTGCCGATGGCAGGGATGGGGGATGTGATCTGGGAGGTGACCGGGGAGTGCTGCCGGGGAGAAGGCTGAGACTGGTGCTGCATGTGCTGCAGTTGTTGCAGCTGAAGATGCTGCTGCAGCTGCTGCTGCAGCTGTTGTTGGTTGATCTGCTGCTGGAGATGCTGCTGCTGCTGCTGCAGGTGCTGCTGCATGTGGTGCTGGAAATGCTGCTGCTGCATCTGCTGCTGAATCTGCTGATGCATTTGGTGTTGCTGCAACTGCTGCTGTTGCATCTGCTGCATCTGCTGTTGCTGTTGCTGCTGCTGCTGTTGCTGTTGCTGCAGCTGTAGCTGATGCTGCTGGGTTTGCACTGAAGGACTCACCTGGGTGGAGGCTGCTGAGCCAACCATGGTCGTCCCCATGGAGCTTATCAGTGGAGCCCCAATGTTCGCGGGCATGTTGGCTGCGATGGTGACTGATGTGACAATCTGGCTCATGGGCAGTCTCATTGTTAAGGGTTTGGGAGCAATGGACCTGGGGAGCGACTGTGGGAGAGTCTGAGGTGAGGCTGGGACTGTCCCATGCTGAGACAGCGGTGTGTTCAGAAGGAGAGATGACGTCAGGTTGGTCGATGCCAGAGTCTGCTGGACAGAACGGATGGTCTGGGCCTCCGCTGATTCAGCAGCAGCCTGCACAGAGAGGGATAAAGTTCCAGAATGTTAAAATCTACAAATATATACTATGAACCAACTCAGAAAATAGCCACCGCTATTCATGCTGCCCGGTCTCCATGGCCTTTGTCATGTGACTGTTTAAGCACTTCCTGCACGCAGAGTCAAATCTGCTCTGTTCTACAGTGAGTCTTGGCTGGTGTGGTGCCTTTGCTTGGTTCAGAATGGGATGAGAGTAAAACTATTCCAGTTCTATGTTGGTGCCCTAAGGGATGGCACACCCTTGCTCTCACTCTCTATACCTAGAGCTATCACAGAAAGACAAATCTGTAGTCCTGCCTCACAGCCCACTCTCGGCATCCAACCACAGGTGTGCTACTCCTTCAATGAGACAGAAAAGCAGGACTCCATCTGAAGGACCAGTTAGCTACCTGGCTTTCTCTGATATCGCTTATCTTTGTATGTTACTGGGGTTTGTGACTGTTTGTTACACAGCATTAACTGGGGTAAAAGATGACTGACGCACAGTCTAGAAGCAACAGTTCTCTATCATTTTAAACAGTACAGCAACACACATGGAAAGACAATGGATTACAGCTCGATCGATGGACATCTCCAGATACTGGAGCATGTTTACCCGCTCATGTATTTCTCAGTTCCCCTTCGACAACATAGCATCGCGTGGTACTGAACATGTGTAGAAGTTATGACAGGAGAACTAACTCGTGCACTCTGCATTCAGCCTGTATCGACTAACAACAAACACCACGTGAGACCAAATTGCTAGAAAATGTCAAGACCCTATTTGCATAACTATTTTCCAGAGTAGCCACTCAAACACAAGAAAACATAGCTACAGTCTTCAAAGACCCCAAATAGAAGCCTCTCGTAATGTTAGAAGTGTTTTGGGTTCAACAACTGTTTCCAAAGGCTTCCAGAATTTACCAATAAAGTCACAGATGAAGAGAGAGCACTAAAACTTCATACAATGCTATAACCCAGTAAACAATGTACCCCAAATACAAACTTCTGCAAAATAAATTTTTTACACATGCAGAAGTGGCTGTAATGTTTCACCCTAAAAACCACTTCACCCTTTGCTTTTCATGAATCGGTAGTTTTCTACTTTACTTGCTTGCCTTGACTTGTTTTTGGTGGTGCTGATGGCACCAGCTAGGCAGGTACACTACCACTGAGCTATTTCCCCAGCCTTTGGGTTTGTTCTTTGAAATGGGAGGGGGGTTAGTAGAAGACACTGTGGTACAATCATGTATCATCAGACATATTTAATAATTTTAAATATTTATTTGTGCATTTTTTGTGACTCAGATTTATAAAATTCTGCTCCTGGAAGGAACACGGGAAAGGCCTCATATAGAGTCACCCAATGTCGCTGATGGCTCTGGTTTGACAGACCACTGTGAAGCAACACCCTTGGGTGGGCAGCGCTCTCTGGTATAAAGACCCAGTGTGACTGAATGTTACTGGAGGGACCTATTCAAGGCTTAGGGAAGACAATGCTATAGATACACAAAATTAGCTTTAGGATTTGTTAGAAGACTCACTAAACAGAATACACACAGTTCATAGTGTAACCCGCGTGTACTCTGGTATTTAAAAACCACCAGGCTAGTTTTCCAGGAGGAAACTATCACAACTGTTAACACTGGACAATGGCATCAGGGAGCCTTAAGGTGACACTTCAGTAGTAAATGAAGCAGGGCTGGTGACTGTGGAGGTGCCTGCCCGATTTACTTCCTGAAAATCTAATTGTACGCTTCTAATAACTTCTGTGAAGATTTAAATTCGGTAGACATTAGATTTATGGACTGGGGTGGGGGTCCTGGGCTCTGCACACAGAGGCACACATTCTAGAGGAATATTCAAACCCATTGCCAGTCTCTTTCATTGCAGCCCTTATATTTGGAGACCAAGATCTCATGCCTCCAAATTCTCATGAATCAGCGTCTCTTACTGACTACCAGGATTTGGTTTGCATCCATCCTTACCATGAAGGCAAGTCTGGTAGTCTTCAACTCATCATTTCCCACAGTCAATTCTTCCAAAGAGTACCCCTCTGTACCACTGGATGCTGCCTCCCGGGAGGCCACCGTGTCACTGACTACTTCACTCCTTGGTCCAGGCTGAAATTCTTCTGAACTTGGACCTCACCTATTACTTAATTCCTTTCAATCTGTCTAACTGTAAATCCTAGGTCCCTGTGAACATCATTTACCAAATTTAAGAAAGTAAACTGAGCTTTAAATTTATCCTTTTGAAATTCTTTTGGTGAAGGGTCATTAAAGTACATCTGGAAACTCTGGTCCCAATATTTTAAGTTATCCCTTCTAAATCGGTCACAGATCCTAGTTGCACTTGCTATTTCCCTTTCAGATAGTGATTCTCGGTTTAGACTCACACATGGTCACTTGCTGACACGCACTCACGAGGGTTACCTATCCTCGCCTCTGGGCAAACCAAAGGCAGACTCGCCCACTTGAGAAGCACACACTGCTGTTTTACCCACCTGTTAATCAGCCATACCTTTATGTGCTTGCATACACCACAATACTCATAGCCCATGGAGCCTACTCTCCATCCACTGCACACCTGAGTTCAGACTCAGTGTATTTGCCTGTGTACATCTTCCAGAATCTCAGGGAAGAGGTTTCGCTATTGCCCTGATAAACGATTTTCTCTCTAATGAAGTGGGAAGTGTCCTGAGAGCCGTCAACAAAGGCGGGAGGCCTTCTGTTGATCTCATTCAGCAGAGCTGCCAGTGGTGGCTCGTCATACAAAAAAGAAACAGCTCGGGTGAACAAGAGAAGAAAGGGAGGAAGCCCTTTCAACGTGGCTTTGAGGCCTTATGGACTTGAGAGAAGGATGAAATGGAACTGGCTTCTTAGAAGAGAGGAGTCCAGTGCGAAAGCCCGCTAGTCTGAACTGTTTACCCCAGAACCCTTCTCAATTCTAAAAAGGCAAAACACCTCAGTAACTAATTGGTAAAATAATTACTGAGGCTTAGGTCTGGTGGTGGGATTCCAGCAATAGAGTGCTTGCTTGGTGTGTGTGAGGTTCTAGGTTCAATCACTAGGACTGCCAGATAGATGAGTAGATTTTGTGTGTGTGTGTGTGTGTGTGTCTGTATGTATGTATGTAGGGGGTGGACAGACAGACAGACAGACAGACAGACAGAGCACACATTCCTTTTGGATCAAGGGAATAATGACCTAGAACAGAGCTGCTCTGGAATATCAGTGCCTTTTAAAATACATCACTGTATATTCTATGCATAATGCACATACTTTGTGTCTTAGTACTTGGAACATGATTTTATTTTAAATAATCATGAGACTTATTTATTTATATGATGTGAAACAAATGGCCAAAAATGCACCAGTGCTGATGACGATAATGTAACCACCAGAGAACTTATGGTAGGTTCAGAGATGCCTGACAAGCACACCTCCAGATACAAACCGGGGACCTTAACCCAGGTCCAACTCCTGACACAGGGGAAGCACAAGGGGCTGTTTAAAATGTATCTATATGGCTACAAACACAAACAGAAAGAACAGCAAATCGGTCAGCAGTAATTCGGCCTCGGCAGCCTACAGGAGCTCCTGTTGTTCACACCATCAGGTGAATAGTGTCTAATGGAAAACTCTTAGGGAGCCACGCAGAAGTTTCCAGCACACAAGGATGACTCCCACACTGCAGCAGGCTTACCTTAGAAACCAGGCTGGCCCGGTAGGCAGCCAGGGCCTTCAAGTATTCTTTCTTGGCAGCTTCTGTTTTCCTTTTATATACCTATTAAAATAAGACCACAATTAGCACCACCCTCAGGCTATAAATTCTTAGCTATAAACCTGCTGCACAAATTAGGTCACATAAACAGACCTCACCTAAAATCCCGGTCTGCCTGGCTTTGGTTTTTCAAATGTTTCACACACACACACACACACACACACTGAAGTAACAAGCCCTGTCACCTACACCCAAGCCCAAGTTTAGCGTTTACAGTTGAAAGGGAGAATGATCTCAAGTTGCTACTGAAAGCGTCACGCTAGGCTATCGACAAGCACCAACAAATGCCTCAAATTCTAGTAAAACTAGGTTTCTCCCCACAGGTCCTCCTAAACTGCATCAAATCAAAGCTTTATTGACAAACTCTGGGGGCTGATAAGATGGCTCAGCCGGTAGAGGCGTCTCCTGCTCACCCTGACAGAGCCCAGTCTTTGGAACTCATACACGGGAAGGAAGAAGTGCGTCCTGAAAGCTGGAGCTGACCTCTCCACACATGCTGTGGTCCCCGGCACAACCTGAACATACATACACATACATAATACATACATACACATACACACACAACTTTTTCATTAGACAAAAGGGAAAAGATGGAGGAATCTTTTGGAGAAACAAAGAGAAGTAGAAGTCGTAAATAATAAAAGATGGAAGACTGGCGGGCTGAGATAAGGGAGTTTACTCAGTACTGGAACGTTACACAAGATTTGGGCTTCATTTTTCTTAAATAGTCTGACGGCTGGCCTTTACAACCAAGTAAAACCCTTTCTTTAGAATATGGTAAGTTTGCGGTGCAGTCTCCTGGTTCCTTAGAATTGTATTTTGGGGACAGAATGTACTGTGTATGGCAAACAAATAGGCACATTCAGTAGTCACACCATCGCCACCAATAAGCTAACAAGGAGGTCATGGTGTGCGTTTCTCCACTCCTCCCTTCTGAAGCAATCGCTCTGTTTTAGCACTGATAGAAGTCTATTCTTCCACAGATACATAAAAGTCCTGTTAAAGGTAATTGGAGTTTTATGCAAGCAGGGGAGGACCAACTCCAAAGGACTCCATTCTTCCCTTCATTTGTGTTGAGGAGCTGAAGAGGGGAGCAGGCCCCTGAGGAAGTATCTCCCACCAGCATGGCTAATCTTTGAATACCTCTCGCACTACCTAGTTTAAAAAATGAACTTGGAATAAAATTTCAAATGCCCAGTGACAATAATGAGACATGCAGAGGCAGCTTCAAAGTTTAGAAACACACCAGGATAGCACGAGGGTTCAGAACGATGATCAATGGGAAGGCAAGCAGGATGGATCTAATCCCTTTGTAGGGCCCTTTCTGAACAAAGGGGAAAATTCCACATTATTTAAAATGAAAAGATTATCATCAAAAGTTTAGGCTTGCAGGCTACTGCCCGGATTTCTTCCAAGTCTTCTGTGAGCAAATTTTGAACCTGTACCCATAAGTCGACTAGAAATCAATATAAATAGAGCTGTTTGGATTTATCTGCCTGTGTTTTAGTTCATAGCTTAGGCAGACGGGCTTTCTTAAGAAGCAATCATATCAGACGTAAGAACTAATCCGGTAGCTTTTTAAATATTTGCCCAGGATGGATGCTTGCCTTACCTGCTTTTGCTCCTCTCCAAGGCTGTCCCACATAGATGCTACAATTTTTGAGACCTCTCCAAAGGTTGCGTTGGGGTTTTGACCTTTAATTGCAGCCTGTGTGTCTCTGAAAAACAGGGCATATGCGGACACTGGCTTCTGAGGCTCATTGGGATCTTTCTTTTTCTTTTTCTTTGGAGTCTTGGGCTTCTTGCCAGCATCTGGGGCCGTTCTTTTCTCTCCAATGGCCTGTAAAGCAGGAAGAGAATTCACTGCCTGGAATGAACTTGCAGAGAATGCAGCAAGACTTACTCCAAGCTACGGTTGCTCTTTGAAGGTTTTGTTAAGGACCATCAACAGATGAATCACCACCAAAGGCGGGGGAGGGGCGAACTTGCTTAGAGTTAACTGGACAGCCGAGATTAGCATTTAGAACACTGATTAATGAGACCCGGAAGTAGCTTCAGTATATTCGCAACATATGCTTTCCATGGTAATTATGAGTAATGAAAGCCAGAACACTCTGCACCAGGCTACGCTATCTATATACAATGCTGCACACGCACGCATGAGCACAACAGTTCAGTCAGAGCGGTTAGAAGGAAAACCTAATAACGTCTTGGATGTGGATCATATTCCGATATTTTAAACAAGGTCCCCTGCCACAGTTACGTGCCATCTGTATGACTGGTCAGAATTGATTTTTGTATGGCTGATTTTTTTTCCTTTTCTACAAGAAGGCTGCTGTGCTAACGAGCCTCTGGACGTGCAAACAGAAATTAGCTGTAATCACTACACTTGCACAATAAGAGGAAAGGTCACCTTTATTTTCTAAAACAGTAACTTTCTAAAGGACAAGATAACGAGAAATATAAAAATGTCACTTTAACTAGCGCTACGAAAGAAATGAATATGCTTCGTAACATTAACAGCGTGTAAAAGAACACCAGCTAATATGTACGATCACCAAGACTAACAGGGGAGCTACAAGAAAGCTACTCATTATACAAGGTAAGCAACCCTGAACCCAACAGCACTACAGAGACGTGGCCACAGTATGGACTCTCAAATTAGAACCCTACATGTGATGCGGGTAGACATCCAAATGTATACACAGACACACTTGGTGCTCATCTGTGGCTATCAGCCGCTGTTTATTTACTTGCTTATTTTTATTTAACACATATGGGTGTTTTACCTGCATGTAGGTTTACCCACCACATACACGCACTGCTCAAGGGAGCCAGAAGAGGGCACTGGGTCCCCGGAACGGGAGTTACAGAAGGTTGTGAGCAGTCATGTGGGTGCTGGGAACCGAACCCAGGTCCTCTGCAAGAGCAAGTGCTCTTGACCACCCAGCTTTCCCTGTAGGTCCTATCGCCGGCTTCTAATTGACCACATCATAGCCACTGGTGAAGGAAGGTCAATGACCCACCAACCTCAGCTATCTCAGGCCTAGATCACAGGGCAAGCACAGTAAAGACATCGTCTGTGCTTAGTTTCATCAAGAATCCTCACGTGTTTGGAAAAAAATCTGTTTAAAAGCCAGGGTTGGACCCGATGAACAATAACTGATCCAAGTTACTAAAAGATTAGGTTTTAATCATCTTGAATCTTAATTCAGATATTACAAGAGTTTTAAAACTTTCTAAATGGGGGTCATTTGGAATTTAATTCAGTTACTATAAATTCTTAGGGAGGAACAGAATAAACAGTAACTTTTCTTGGAGAACGCTGAATATTTAAACCTTTGAGAACCACTGGCTGCCTTCCAGACTGTACTGTTTTTGAGTGACAGCCACATCTATAAAGCAATACAAACAGATTCGCTTCCCTTCCTACTAAAAGACCAGTCCCCATAACTTACACAGTTAGTTTGATAATTCTGTAGACTCCATAATCTTTTTTCTAAATTTTCAGAATAAGCAAGACTTGCTTAATTCTACCCAATGACCTAAAGCTTGCTGGGGAAGCAGACATCTTTCAGTTGGACACTTTATGGAAGCCGGATTTTCTTTCAATGCAATGAGGATAAAGCAATGAAGCTTCAAATGGAGTCAAGTTTATTTCCTTCCCAGAGCAAAGTCTGGCAGTGCTGGTGCTAACAGTATGCGGATTTCCCATGCAGCTCTTCTTCGGTGAGGAGAGCTGGATCGTGTCCTCTGTAGAGCCATATTCAAAAGTTGGCAGGTTCTGAGGCCTCTCTTGGCAAAGTACAATTACAATTTGTCCTAACCATCATTACTTTCTAAGACTAAACTAGAAATGGAGACTCCCACAGTTTAAACAATGAATCAGGATACAGCCTCAAAAAAATACCCAAAATAAAACAAAACCAAACCTTCAAAAGGCTGAGAATGCTAGAAAAATACCTTCCCCAAGATTATATGGTGACTACTTGAATCCTCCTTTCTCAGCTAACTGGACTAAAATCTAACAAATTGGATTCTTAGTCTCCACATAAACCCAGACCCTCACTTGAAATGGAGTAAGGCAGGGAGCGGTCTTCTGGACAATTTCTGTTAGACACAGGACCTCAGTGCATGCAAGGGGAGTGAAGGATTCCAGCTGGCCATGAGAAGACAGACTTACCTGTCTAAGCAGTCACAGCCTGTGCCTCTTTCCCACCACAGTCAAGCCTCCATGAAGAAGGATATCACTAACTCTGCACCAGTCAGCTCTGTACTCGGCTGGGTGCTGATGGGACACTGTACAACCAAACCCCCCACTTTAAATCCCCGTGCCTTCTGCAATATTCTGGCTTCCCTCCTCTTCTCCTCATCTCTCGGTCTTCTCTAGCTCCTCTCCTTCCCTTTGCTAGTTAAGATAACGATGCTCAGAGTTCCGGCCGTGACTTACTCCTTACATTGTCTGACATGTGGTCCCCAACTCCAAAGTTCCAACCCAGAAGGACTGGGGCCCAGTCTCAAATGTAAGCACATCGAACTCCTCCCACTGCAGGCCAAACCCATCTACGCTGCCTCTCAGACCAAAATCCACTTTATCATTTCCACTGTAGTACCACACCCCATCAGCACCCCTCATTAACCTGGTTTGCCATGCCCATTCTTTCCTTGGATAAGAACAAACAAGCAAGCATAATGGTCTCTCCTAACTCATCTCCTTTTTCTCTTGACCTCATTGTGTATGTACTGTGTTCCACAGAAGGCCAAAGTGCTTCTTCTAAAGCATCAGTCTGATGATGTCATCCCTGTGTACAAATGATCAGTCTTCAATTACTACGACAACACACGCCCAAGCCATTTATTCTCTTTCTGTCCTTTCCTATATCAAACTTCATGGCGCTCATAAATGGACACACAGAATGCTGGCCCCTCTCCTCTGGCTCACAAACTTTTATGCATCCTCCCAGACCTAATTCAAATACAATTTCCTTAATAAAGTCTTCCTTAATTCACTATCCCAAACAGAAGTGATTAAAATCTCCACACACTTGGTGGCATCAATTATGCCACTAATCACACCAAGAGCTAGTCTTAACATTGGTATTCAGAACCAGAAGAGGAGTTCTTTGGGCAACATTGCTTTCTTTTTTCTTTCTTTCTTTTTCTTTTTCTTTTTCTTTTTCTTTCAGTGGTGCAGGGTTTGAGATCAGAGCCTTGCACACCCACCACCCCCACTTCTTAAAAATCTGTACACCACTAAAACCAAGAAAACCGACACACACAGAATAGGTCTAGAACACACCATTAGTAAAAGCGTAATGGGGAAGCACACATAACGTGTACTATCACAGTGCTCATTTTCATTGGTGTTACCCGTCGTTTGGGCATCCAGAGAAGTCACACCTGCAATCTGTGTGTACTCAAAAGTGCATTCTCTGTGGCAATAGCAAAGACACAGAATAAGTCAAACCTACCAAGTGGCCCTCCCTGAGATACGACACTACTGAAATGGGGCCTGCCAACAAAGGGATGAAACTTGCTCATATCAGCAACAGAACCTGAGCACTTTTGAATTCCTGAAGTGTCTAGAGTATCTGGAAACGGAGTATAGGCCCTCATTTGCAGGGCAGAACAGTTAAGCCTAAAAAGACTTAAGGGATTTGTCTTATAGCTCTTGGAAACCTGGTCTCCCAACTTCTGTTCCAGGACCCTTTCCCCAAAAGTTGTGTGAAGAAAAACAACATCAACAGACCCCAAAACTTGAACCACCAGCAATTGAAAGGTCTCTCCAAATGCATGAAGAAAAAGGTGGCACCATGAATGTGATCTGTAATATAAGCAGGCACTGGCTCAGTTGTCCGCTAGGCTCCACACTCGGCCACCTCTGACTTACTCTGTTTGCTTCATCAGCATCCTCCTCGTTGATGGAGCTGGAAGGGGAAGGAGTGGCCGATTTGCTTGCTGGAGGGGAAGGAGATGTGTGGGGCACACTGGCCCCTCCCAAATTCAAGCCCAGCTGCGCACTGAGCTGAGACTGGTTGATGGTGGTCAGCTGGGCAGGAGGCATGATCCCGGAGCGAGCAGCATCGGTCATGTGGACAATGGACCTCATGATCATGGAGGGATCCTGGCGGTACTGTGACACTTGTGTGTGGCTCTGATCCTACAAAGAGAAGAGCGAAGGGGAAAGGAGTTTAGTTTTCCCAAACAGCACTGACCTTGTAAGGCTAGCGACTATGTAGGTGGGGCAGAGCCACTGCAGCTTTGACAAGACATTTAGATACACGCCACGAGGATGAAAAGTCAGAAGCACAAAATGCAAAGATGCAATCCAGCTGTCTTGCTGTAAAAGCCAGTCCTTGGATGACCTTCCTTAAAACACAGTTTTCCAAAGGAGACCAACCCTCTAGGGGTTCAGCAATGAGTCTGCGTCCTTCTCACACCCAGCAGTGGTCCCATGACCCTCTAACCCACTGTGTGCGAGGAGGACCCATCCTCTGATGTACCCTTGTGGAAATGTAAATTCCCAGCAGAGAGTGACCAGAGAGACATGGAGCTGTGGTTTCACAGAACGGACTCTGTCGGTGCAGAGAATCCCTTCTGTGCAGTCGCTCGCGCTAACCAGGGTCATCGTGGTTCCGAATTACATGGCCAAGGGCATTTGGAAGTCATTCAGTGTCTTGGCTCCCACATCAGGGCTTTCATTTAAACCCACTTTGTTTTTGTTTACTTTGGATAACCAACCATGATTTAATGTCCTAATACTTCTAAAAATATTCGGGACTAGCAGGTGGGGACATCCCCGTCAACATTAGTTTTCTGTGAAAATTATTTCCCTGACTTCAGAAGCAGCCTTCCTTGTTTGGGGAGTTACGTAAAACCACTAAAGCTATTGCTGCCTTGTTCTATTTCCTTCCTTTTTAATACCAAAGAAAGCGAAATAAAGACATGCCTTTCTGGCCACTTCTTTCTGACTTGTCATTTGCAGTGAGCCTTTGATTTTACTAAAACCTAATTCTCTTGACTCCCAGGGACCTAGAATCTCACTTTATAGACAAGGTGAAGGTTTCCTTCCTGTTCCTCTTTGGATTCTTTCTGGTAAGGCTTTTTTTTTTCTTCTAAAATAAGCAAAGGAATTGTCAGTAGCTACATTGAGCAGTCTCAATCACACAGTCTTCCTGCCACTAAGCAAGAAGCCATGTCACAGAAAACTGGCTGCATAAATGATGACCTCACCATGCTACAGAGCAGTAGGAAGCTTTTAAAGCAGGGGTTTAGACTGCTGTGTACTGAGCTAAGGCTGGGTTTTTTAATCTCGGCTCTACTGACACGCTGGACCAGGTAACTGGAGGTGTCGGCTGTGTCCTCTGGGTTCTGGGGTACCTCTGCAGCATCCTCAGCCTCCGCCCACTAGAAGTTAGCAGTCCCCCTCCCCTATAGAAATGGTTTGGGGGGACATAATCACTTCCATGTAATGTCTATTGAGCTAGAGTGGCATCCAAGATGGGAAAAGATAAACCTGGGTATAATTGTAGAAAGTCCCTTTTTATGTTTTAAAAAGTAACCTTAACTGTTAATAATGGTCACACTATAAGAGAGGATTGGAGCAACAAGAAGAGGTCTTAACTTCTTCTCAGAAATATAAAATAAATACATAAATATAGACACAACAAACAAAACAAGTAGAAACTAAAACACGACTCTGGCAAAACAGAATAGAGAGCACAAAAGATTAAATCGAAGTTTAATAATTTTAAACTTTGTGTAGCCCAGGCTGCTTTAAACGTAGCCAAGGCTGGTTCTGAACTCCTGATTTTGTTTCATTTTGTTTGAAACAGGGTCTCATGTAGTCCAGGCGGACCTCAAAATTACTATGTAACCAAGCCTAGTCCCAAACGTCTAATCCTCCTTGACTCTGTCTTCAAAGTGTTGGGATTACAAGACATTCCCCCCCCAGAAATCCTGAGCTACTGTCCAGTCTTTCATGTTCTTTTGAGGTTCTACCATTGTTCATTTACTTCTACTTTTAGTCATAGTTTATTGATTCATGTTATTTTAATATCTTTTGGGATGTTTTCTTAATCTTTTCAGATTTACCGCTGAACGTTTTAAAGCTGTCACAAAGCAACTTCCAGAGTATATACTTAAATACATTTAATTTTGACTGGGCAATAATGCCACAGTTAACTGCCATGGTCGTGTTAACTAAGTCTGAGTATAAGGCTTCGGCCTCCACAGAGGAGTGACCTGACTCTCATTGTTCCAAAGCCTGCCAAAATCAGCCCAGATAGGTGCTTACTGGCTGGCTACCAAATGCAGCATTTCGGATAGATTCTCATCAGCAAAATGGCAGCCAAGAACCAAGCCCTCCAGACAGAGGTCACCTGCCACTCATATCTTTATTATGGAGCTGGCTGCTCTGGGGCTCTCCTGATGGGGGACTGGCAAGGAACCATCTCTGGGTGTTTCCTGGATGCTGTGATCTGGGCTAACCTCAGCATGTGCTTCCTCATTTAACCCCTGGGACTGGGTACTAATACTGCTCCAATCCTTAGACAGACATGGGTGAGTCCATGGGTCACTCCTCGCTGACTGATGACTCTTGCTCAATAGAAAAATGGGGTTCTAATGAGCCATGCTACCCTAAGGGCAGATGTGCCAGCAGAAAGAAAGAGAATGGACCCCGGGCTTTCCACCGCCAACGTCCATTTGCTTTCTAACCTGAGTTCTCTCATTGTATTTCATTAAAAAAGGCAGTGCTCGCCTGCAGTTGGGGAATTATTGTGAGGAATATTGGTGGCAAGGCCAAGGCTTTGCCAAAATAAAGTCTCTAGACCCAGAAAGTTGTTAACCCCATTCTCCCATCCTTTGTATTTCCCAAAGGACAAGATATCAGTAACTCTCTGGAATACATTCAAGGAAACTCCCATTCACATAATCAACTCATCAGAATGTGTTAATATTCCTCATGGCTCACAGTCACCATATCACAGCTTCCTATGTTGGAGGATTATCATTAAGATGAATGGACATAGTGCCTATAGACTACACTACAGATTTTATAGCGCAGAGGTTCAAGCTTCTGTAGGGCCACCCACTATTAACAATTGTTCAGATGCACTTGATCTCATCAGTTCCCATCATTTTCTATTAAAGAAGTAATCTTTAAAAGATATAGGGAGTTCTTAGGACTCCCTATTATTTTCCCCAAAGAATGTCAGTTCCTTTTCCAAAGTTCATACTGAGCATCTAACGGGCACCCATTCTCAATCTTTGGAAACTAAAACCAGTTAAACATGATTCTCTGAAACATCCTACAGACGTGAAAATGGCACGTCATATGTTTACTGTAATCAAGCAAGGGACAGAAGACCTCACAGCTTTTCCCAGTAGGAATAACAAGGAAACACACAACCAAATCCAAAGCCCAAAGAAATATAACTGGATTTTATAAATCATTTCCTCTATGCAAAATTAGGTCTTGAAAGACCTTTCAGCAGTAACTTTCATGGGCAAGCAAGTACTGGACAGGAAGAGACCTCTGTAAGCTTATTTAATTTTATATTTGTGGTTCTGGGTTCAAACCTAGGATCTCACTCACGTTAAGCAAGGACCATAACAATAGGTCAATGTTTTCATTCAACACTTGAGAAAAACTCATGATCCAAGCCAAGGGAGCTTCATGTGCAAGTTGAGAGTGACAGTACAGAGTGTCACAGGTGCTGGGGGCAGAATTAGTAGTCAGGGGAGGAAAAACAGGACAGGAGTGAACAGATGGCAAAGGGCCAGAGGAGACAAGGTAGAGAGATAACAGGATATTTCCTTCACAAAAAGTCCCACGTTGCCGGGCGGTTGTGGCGCACGCCTTTAATCCCAGTACTTGGGAGGCAGAGGCAGGCGGATCTCTGAGAGTTCGAGACCAGCCTTGTCTACAAGAGCTAGTTCCAGGACAGGCTCCAAAACCACAGAGAAACCCTGTCTCGAAAAAGCAAAAATGAAAAAAAAAAGTCCCAAGAGCTAAGGCACAAAATGTTCAGGTAACCAGCCAATCAGCATCTGAAGAGAACTCAAGGATTAATATCTAACTGTAGAAGGTCACTGGGGATGGGCAGACTTGGGTCCTCAAGATCTTTCATGGGCAAGTATTGCTGGCCATCTCTGGGCCTGCGAGTACCACACATCTACATGGCCCCAACAAAAGGGTCGCTGCTATGAGGGTTGCTCCTCCCTGCATTTGGTCAAAGGGTCTCTTCATTTTTAAACAAGAAGCTTAATCAATGGCCATTTTTGGAAGTAGTTCCATGTTTCCTTAATTTGTCCAAAGCCCTGCCTATTATTAAATATTAAACATTTAACTGCATTTTATTTAAACTGTGTGTGTGCACGCAGGCATGTGTGTTTAGCTATGCACACATGAGCACAGGTACCTGGGCAGGCCAGAAGAGGGCACTGGATCCCCTGAAGCTCTAGTTACAAGCTTTTTTAAGTTTGTAATCTAGTGTGGGTGCTGAGAACCAAATTCCAGTCCTCTGCAAGAGCAGCAGACAATCTTAACCACTGAGCCATCTTTCCTGACCCCAAATCGAACTGTTAACATGTGGAAAACTTTAGAAACATCTCATCACTAAAATAATGAAAGACTCAGCCCATAGGTGCTGAGTTAAACACCAGATAACCTGGGGTCTATGAACCCTGAGAGCTGCCCAAGTTTACAGCCCAAGTTCTGCTTTCCTTTATGTAGAGACAAAAGAAAGGTGTCAAAGAATTTTCCTTGACTTACCAACACCAAAAGACCACTGAGAAAAACCTTCCTGACCATGTAAGTCCCCACTATACAACCATGATCACAAATGGCATATAGGACTAGGGGCAGGGGCAGGTCTGTCCAGTGTGCTCTCATTGCCTGAGCCAGGAAAACTCAAATCCCATTCATACTGAAATCCTTTTCACGCTTGAGTACTGAGCAGCAGTTCATCTCGGCAGAGAGAAATATTCCCACTAGCATTTCTCCCCAAATGTAAACTCTAGGCCTTTACTTTAATTTTTTTCCTTTAAATATTACATATTATTTTTCTGTCTCTTACAGTCATTAAATAAAGCTTCCTCCCGTCTGGGTTGATCTCATCATAAGAGGCATTTTAAATTTCATATGCAAATGTATTTACGTGCCTTCTACTTGCGGTATCGAGGAAATTTTCTCTCTAACAACCCAACATCAGGTTTTCACACTGGAGGACAACATCCAATTAAGAAGCAAATAACCCAAATATGAGAGAGCGTGACTAAATAGATTTTCACCGAGGCAGTTTTTAATCAATATTTCCCAAGAACTGGAATAATTAAACAATTATCTGTAATAAATATTACATTGTATTAAAAATACCAGAGTAGCTGCAAATAAGAAATATAGGCCAGCAATTTTATGCTCAATTATTCAGTCATGTCCTATAGCAATGTTAAAATTTTATTTATAAATTAACAACAATCATGCAAACAGTTATGCTTACCCAGTAATACTTCCAATCCCTAGACCATGTAGCAGACACCACTAAGCAAGCCAGCAAGAATCACAGGCTCCTCTTCGACCAATTGTATTTCTAAGATTTACTTTTCTATGCTCAGTTGTGTGTGTGTGTGTGTTGTGTGTGAGGGGGTACAGCCACATGAGTACAGGTGCCTATGGAAGCCAGAGGCAGTCATTCCCCTGGAACTGGAATTAGAGGTGGTTGTGAGCCACCCAATGTGAGCGTGGAGGGAAAAGGGACCAAATTCGGCTCTTCCGCAAGAGCAGTATCAGCTAAGCGCTGAGTCATCACTCCAACCCCCATTCCACCAACTTCCCATTCAAAGTATCTGCGCTGGTCAATGCTGCTCAACCGCGACTCTCAGGCTCATGATCTCATACATGATCTCATGTTTATGATTTACCCACAGGGAATTTTATACAGAATCATCTCACTTTAATTAGCAGTTTCTCTGCAAAATGAAAGCTCCCAGTTTGTTATCAAGCACTCAATGGCTTGTCACTCACATCGCCATGATGCTTCTTCGTCTTAGCAGAGTCAGCGCCATGATTATTTCCCATATTAGGAGGAATCCCAGCTTTCCAACTGTTTATTCTCTAAATTTCCTTCCCTTCGATTTGGAGTACAGTCAAGTATGCCTTATAACGAGCAAATACGCTTTTCCCGCCCTTCCCTCCCCTTCATTCAGATATTGGAGAGATGAGACAGCTCCAGACCCAGGCCAGCCCCCGATGCCAATAAGTAGCAGCAGGCGAGCTCCCTGCCCTCCTGGAGCTTCTAGATTCTTGTGAGGGGAGGGGAGGGGGTGGTGGCAATCTGTCAAGTGCTGCGGCAGTCAGGATCTGGGACCAGCACCCAGAGTGACCTCCCTCCAACACATACTGTGCCATCACGTCAGGCTGTATCCAGGAGCTTGGACTTTCTAAGATGGCGCCTCTGTAGTCCCCCAGCACTGACTGACAAGGTCTGGAGACAACTATAAAAGACACAAGCTCCAGAGAAGACACATGGTACTAAGGTGACCATGTCACTGCTGAAGAAGAGCTCCCTTCAAAACTCACCAAGTCGGCTGGCATGCACGCCACTGCACGCCGGCTAACTGAGATTATTAGTTCTGAGCACGTGCCTGCTTTTCTAGATAACCCTGATTCTGACCTGAAAGGCAGCACAGCACCCCCGTGAGAGGGTCAGGATATCTACAGGCCAAGCAGAAAGAATATTTCAAGCATCGGGTGGTTCGAGGCTACCTGCTCCATTGAGAAGAGCGACAGGAGGGAGTGTGTCTGGTGTATTTGGCAGTCAGTCCAACAGAGCAAACTACGTGAAAAGTGTCTTTGATAATAACCATCTCTAGGCATTCAGACTGTGAGTTTTGATAGTCTAGAGAGGATGCACTGATTGTAAAACAAACAAACAAACAAACAATGCTGTAAGTAATAATATAATCCATTTCTAATAATTAATCGCCCACAGTGCTTAGTAGGTGCTAGCTTTTGCTGGTGGTTAATGGGCTTGGATTTCGTGTAATTCAGACTTGGCTTAGTGGAGGCCTTGCCCACTGAAGGTGAGGGATTTGCTTCTTTTTCATTGTTAACTAACAGTGTAAATGGTTTTGACAGCAACCTGACTTAAAATACACAGGCACAGCAATCATTCAATCTGTATGAGAACTCGCCAGTCCCCGATGGCTGAGCGGTAACCATCCTATGGAGTTCAGCGGCACAGCCTCTGTTGACAATGGCAATGAACATGTTCATAATAATAATAAGGGCTTGTTTTAATAGAACGTTCCACACATTAAACACATTAATGACCCATGAAATAACTGTTTTATCTGTAACACATTAAGCGACATTACTAAAAACAATGTATTAATTGGTAGTGGGCTATTTCTTTGAATGTAAGCTTTTTTTTTTCCTTTGAAAGTAAAAGAGGGCAGGAAAATCATTTTTTAGAGACAAAAATAACTTAATCAAAATTAGAACCATGCCGACTGTGTAAAAGAAAACCTTGTAAAATACGTCACACTGCGATAAACTCCCACTTTTCTGATCATAAATACTATCTCCCTGGACTGTGGGTTAAGCATGATATTTGCATGTGAAGTGCTCAGACTCTGAAGCCTGAGTCCTTCCACAGCCTTTTCTTTCTCTCCTGAACTTATCTAGACACTTCACACTCAAATGTGCTTCCTTTACCCTCCCCCTTCTCAATTTTCGACCACCATCTCTGATGCGCTCGCTACAGCACCAACACACCATGTTCTCTCTCTCTCTCTCTCTCTCTCTCTCTCTCTCTCTCTCTCTCTCTCTCTCACACACACACACACACACACACACACACACACACACACACTCACTCACACATGCTATCACAAATAAATCTAAAACAACATCA
This sequence comes from Neodon shergylaensis, assembly GCA_025134845.1. Classification (NCBI taxonomy): domain Eukaryota; kingdom Metazoa; phylum Chordata; class Mammalia; order Rodentia; family Cricetidae; genus Neodon; species Neodon shergylaensis. The sequence goes on from JABTXL010006025.1 coordinate 1,344,721, forward strand.
AACAGAACACGCAGACCCTCTACACAGGAAATATAATGCAGGCAGAACGTGTGTGAATTATCAGTGTGTTTTATAAATTCTCTTTTGGGGGGGGTGGCATACAAAATATCAAACTAGAGACAATTACTTCACTGTCTGTTTCGCAGATATCAAAGCGAATTTTGAAATTCATCAAAGCTAACCTGTTATGTACAACAGGCTGAGCTGAAAGGAATGTTAACAAGTTCAATTTTCATTCAATCAGCAGTACTGCTCTCCGAAATGTTTCATTGCAGGACAGAAATAAAAATAATCTATATGGTAATTATGAGAATGAATCCCCCAGTAACTTTCAGCTACATGAAAGGTCAGTTCTATTCAAGATATTTTATCAGCCCCCTGCACATACTCCTGTCCTGTCATTTTAAATCTGAACAGCATTTTATTTTCCCATTTACAGCTACCTGCAGAATTAAGTACTTAAGCCAAATAAGAAAAAAAAAAGAGGGGAAAAAAAAAGAAAAAGAAATGTTGAATGCTGGCAAAGGCTATAATAGCATAGAGATAAATCGTTCATCTGCTCTCTCTCAAGCCTCTGGGGCTGCAGATTTTTCTTCTCCTGGTGCACTGTGGGTATTCAAAACTTGTTCAACATGATTTCATTTCATTTCAGGCACTGCCTGAGAAAACTAAATTACAGAATCAATCATACAGAAGGTCAGAGTGAGACTTCATTACAAGTATTGCATGCTTGCATGAATATCTTTCATTTATGACTGACCCAATATGTCACAATAGCTGTCTAGTAAAAATAATCCACTTTCTGAAATTGATGTACTACTGATGTCGGCGCTACTCAGCAGGCTGGGCAGATTATGGAGAGGTGTTACAGAAAAAAAAAAACAGAAAACCTTTGGAGCTTCATTGTCGGTTTTCAGAACTGCAATCTTTTGTAGATTAAAATAACTTCCAGATGATCAGCCAAACTGACAATAATGCTTAAAGGTAACAAATTTTTAAGTAAAATCTACTGTTGCTTTCGATCTGCCCAACCACATCCTGTTTTAAAACCTCCGTGCCCCCCACAAGCAAATCAAGGTTCTCCTTTGAAGCTCCAAATGCAGGGACCTTCGGTTTTTCAGCAGTTCTCTTTTGAATAGCAGAGGGGGATTTGCATACTCTGAAACGGGAATGCTAATCACTGCATTCTCCTTACTCTCTTCCTCTTCGCTCCTGCTTTCTGTTTTTAAATATAATGGCACAAATTTTAGGAAGAGAACCCTGTTGTGCTTGCTGCCAGCAATAATGCCGCTGATCAGCCCGGTGACAAACTGTCAGTATCCCTAAAGCAAAGGCGATGGAGCTCTGAGGAAAAGCTGGTACGATGTGACATAAACAAACTGGCTTTTCTTCTTATATGATAGACCTAATTCACCATAGCAATCCCGCACAGACAGCCATATTCTTTTGGATAATAAAACATGTTACTTGCATAAGGTATGGACTATCCCATGTGCACTAGAATGCTGGGTGTATATATACAGTATTATTTATTATTTCTGTGTTGACCTTCCTACTGGAAATCTCCGAGGAGGCTTCTGTAGAGTATTATGATGTAGCCAGCAACTCGGTACCCGGAGGGAGATAGAGAGGAACCTTGACATAACCTATTTTTAACCATGCCTCTGGCGATTCTGAATTCAAGTTTACAGGTGAACATGCCAGGAGTCTACAGAACAAAGCCTATGACACATTGTATTCATCATAATTCTGTCCTGGCACATTTTATTTTTCCCAACATTTGTGATTTAAAATCCCATGACATTTTCCAAGGTGAAATTCTACTAGAATTTCCAACAAGATTAGTTCGCTTCAAGCCAAAATAAATAGCATTCGGGTTGAGCGGAACTTCCAACCAGTACACATGGCCATGATGAGGTCCATGTAAACACAAGAGCCTGTACTTAAAGTACAAATACTTAAAAAAAAATCAATGGAATAATTGAACTCCTTTAATGATTAGCCATACATACAAAGAAAGCATTAAAAATTGAGTCCTTGATTCCAGCCCGGGAAAGCATTGTCTTTAAGTGTATGTGAATATCATAATTATTTTATGATTCCATCTTTAGTTCTTTCCAATATAGTAAATTCAATTGACCATGAAATGAAATTTCATAGTCAAAATGCCTCCTTTACACTTTTTTATAGCAGCAATAACAAGTTTTACAGCTCTGAGGCAAGGTAATTCATCAGATGTTTAATTTAAAGGCAGATTCTTATATTACTAATAAATATTTACCAATTTAATAAAGTACACATTTTAGCATATATTATATGGTCTTTTAAGTATTTCTGCAACTTGAATGAGCCTGGCTGAGCATCTCTGACTATGGCCAGCCACAGTAAACCTCCTTGGTGACTAAACACCCTTTTTATCTTTATTATTTTCCAAGTACATTACAAGCTAGACTGTAGAGGAAGATAGAACCCTCCATTCTGTATCAAAGGGACAAAAATGTAAGAAAGTCCACAGGAAACAATTATCTGTGATGTCAGGGAACATTTATAAATACTTAATGACTATTTCCTGCCTGCTCACTACCTTCTTCCCTGACCAAAAAAAAAAAAAAAAAAAAAAAGTAAAAATGAAAACCTTCGGTTTAGCTCAAACACAAAAGATCACAGGCAAAGAAAATTATATTGCCTAAATCCTATTTGGGAAAGTAATCTTACATTTCAGAAAGCACACTGAATCTTTGCACTGTTAATCCACTACATATTTCGCAATCATACGCTGTTATCTGGGGAATTAAAAATGAAACCAATAAACATCGCTACAGCACAGAGAAATATGTAAACAAGCAGTAGGATTTGTTTTTGTTATACCAACACATCTGTCTCGTTTTATCGGGCTTTTAAAAAAGGGGGCCCTATACACTATTAATCTTGTTTTAAGATGCCTGGTTAGTACCTTACCTCCACAGGCACAAATGCACTATGAACTGTGCTGAAATACAAAGACACAATCCCAGCAGAAGAGTGTAAAATACTTAAGCAGATTTACTCCGGTGATTGCTGACTATAATTGCACACTAAGAAAAATAGAAATAAAATTATCGCATTAGTAATCTTTGCTCTCTGGAGTGTCTTATTCGATGTTTGTGACAATGAATAACACAATTAGGTACCTTTCACACAGTAACTCAGGCCGTATTTTCTTCTGCTGGTTACAAGCAGACCTTCCCCTGTCTTCTGTATCACAGTTTGGTGTTTGATTCAAGAGGAGAACAAACTATGTATCATACACATTATGCTTTAACTCAAGTTCAAAAACCCTGGGCACGTAAGACAGGCTTGCACATTTAAAGGCTCGCCTGAGTAAACTCTCACTACTAGCTCACCTCCCCATTGAAACAAAGGCAGGAGAAGACCAGCTAGCTTCAAAGCAGTGAGTAGCCTAGCTAAAGTTCATTTCATATAGGGTGACTCTTCTAGGCCATCGTCTATGGCTGTCAATCACCCAATACCAGATATTAACCTAGTACTACCTATGTCTAAAGGGTAATCAGAGTATAATTTAAGTGCCCATCATCAGACCAGCATTATTTGTGAACACAGCCCCTCAGGTCCTCACCGCGTGAGGACACGCGGATAAAGAGCAGTCACAGGTAACAGGCGGGTTGCTTACCATCTGCAGCCCATTGCTATGCAGGACGCCATCTTGCTCCACCAAATTTCTTGAGATGGTAATGGAAGGAAGATCCAGGCTTTGTGGGGGAAACTGGGGTGTGAACTCATTTCCCTGGGAAGGCAACGGATCGCTGAGAGCCTGAAAGGGTAGCAGTACGTCAGGCATGCCCAGGGTGGGGTCCGACTCCGGAGGAGGCGTGATTGGTGGAATTTCAAACTCTTCATCCCCAAGGCTTGGTGTGTGGAATGTCTGCTAAAAGGAAACAAAATGCAGACACCCTCACATGCGGTTCCTGTGTTTTATCCCTCCTTAGAGAGACGAAGAGAGACTTACCGTGAAAACATTACATATCTAGGCCAAATATTTATTTCTCAGATGAAAACATTTTAAACACAGATTTCCATATATAAAGTTTTGCTGATCATTCTGATTAAAGATTTAAGTCTCATTATCATATGGTTTTAATGGAGTATCAGTATTAACAGTTTTTTAATGCGTACTTAATTAGCAACATCTGTCTTTGTTGTTAGCTGGAGCATCGGCGACATTAGATTTGGCTATATAACAAATTGCCACTTTATTGATATGTGAGCGAAACAGCTCAAATCGCTTACACGATCCACATGCTTCATAAAACGCCGGCGATTTTGTGGCACGCACGCACACACAACATTAACCCAGAAGTGAACGTTACACGTGTTTACTTTCTGCCACAACCTATAAAACAAGTAATATTAAATTTGTGGTTTGGCTTTTAAATTTTTCTTTATTGGTGTATTCCCAAGTGGAATAAATTTGCCTGTATGGAGATTGTTATTGTCTCATGCAACAGTTTCTGTCAGGACTGTTGTGGCTCATATTAAAAGATGCCGGTGCTTTTATTGAAACTATAAGGAGAATGGTGTGTCCTTTTGCATGAACATTTCCATATGCATTTATAGAAACACCATCTATCAGGCTGCAGCTTATAAAGACTACCCGGAGAGTGCAAAGCCATACTGACAGAGCTACACTAAGCATATGGGCTCTGTCTCTCTGTCTAGTCACTTAGTTAGATAATGCTATGTTTTAGAACCTATGAAATCGTAGCGTGTTGTTTTTAATGAATGGTGCTGATGTTCGTACAGGCTGTGCTTTAAAGTGGGGTCTTTGGAGGATAATCAGGGCTGCCTTGCATTCCAATTACATGAAACATCTTTCTTGTACCATGTAGTTCATGTGGGGAGGGAAGAGAACAAAGATCCAGGATTATTATATATACGTATATACACCTACATTTTGGTGAGGTACGGGATTTGGGGGGATGTTCAGATATCTTTTTTGTATTCCTAGCTAAGAGGGTCACAGATGTAGTTCATCTATTATTAATATTATTTGAAAGACTGAACTGGCATGGGGTAATCGGACTCTGCTATTATTGACAAAGAGAGCTAATTAAGAGCTGAAATCATCATTCTTCAAACTCTTAATTATGATGCTATGTAATAACTACTACCTGAAAGGGATAGAGAAGCATGCCCCACGTAGGGGTGGGGTTCAAACAGAAGCATTATTTGCACCTTATCAAAGGAAAGAGTTCATGAACCAAAGGACTTAATAGCAGGGCAAGTGGCCACCTTGAGGACCTTGGTACACTCAATAAATGCAAAACCACTGCAACCTCATGAAGCATTTTAGAGCCAGAATGAAGCATCTGATACTCTGACATGGGCATTCTTGCAAGGATACCTCCCCCACAATGTTAGCCTCTTACTGTGATACCCTGCGTTCTTAGCAACAAAGGGATGAATTGGCCACAAACGCGGTTGGCTAATGAACGTAACCCTATGGCTGCGTTCGCTGTTATTTTGGCACTAATGTGGTCTAGTAACAGATGCAACTGTAATTTGTGACTCATTTGCTACTCCATTACTGCTTAATGAAATCTAACATATCACATTAACAATACGGATAAACACTCATTCTTGATATGTGGCATTTGGCTGTTTTCATTACCACTGTAATTAACACTTGAAATATTATTTCAATAAATATTTAAAGTACTTTAAAAATGGTCAGAGTAATCACGACACAGAGAGAAAACATGGCGCTAATGTGTGAATTTCAAACCTAGAGCACCCTGGTCCCTGCAGTGTTATTTGCAGGACACTGCCCACGTGAAGGAAACTGGTTTCAGGCACTATTGAGGCTTTATAGCATGCCAAGCTAAAGTCCTCCAGAATTAGTTCTCACTCATTAAAATGTTTAAAAGAATACAGATAAATTTACTTTGAATGTAGTGATTGGGAAATCAGATGAACACTATCATGGGGCACATTAGCATTTACTCTGCTTTATTCTTTTGATCACGGAAAGTTGCACTGTGAAGCCGTTACACAAGATCTTAAACTCCAATAGAAAGCATACCTCAGGCAAGGCACTCAAAATTAAAGAGGTTTTCAATTTTTATTTTTGCTAAGGAATATAGAGAGACATGTTATATATAATATCTCCCCGTGGCATAATCCTTTTTAAAGACACATTAATTTTAAGTTAGAAGCTATATATGTCTACACTGACCTAATAAAACAATGTAATGAAATAACATTGTAATATGTAACCAAGGAGATGCTAAAATCTTAACTGCGTTTAAAGAGAGGTAAAATATTACATATGAAGTCTTCCACGGAGAAAGGAGAGATAAACGTCAAATTTAATATTAAGTACTGCAAATCCCAAACGTTGTTTTCTGAAAGAATACAAGTCACCACGAATTCCCATCAACAATGAAAAGACATGGCCTTTCGATCAAATTAATCATTTAGCGTTTATGTGATCAATTTCGACAGATATTGACTTTTCAGTGTTTACCTGGAACATGTTAAAGTAGTATGTGCATGGTTAAATACCATCTGTACTGAAATGTTCAAAACATTTGTTCCTTTTGATAAGAATGCAAATCTGGAGAACTGTTGTATCAACACATAACAGCCGACGTCTGACACGGTGAATTATCACAGCTGGAATTAAATTGTTTCTGAACAGCTGCTAGCGGCACAGCTTTCATCAATGTTTGATTCAAATGTAGAGGGGAGAAAAAAATCCCCCAGAATGAAACATCATGTTGTCCTTACAGATGGGGTTTGTGTTCATTATCCCACACAGCACAGCAGCCAGTGCCAAACCGTATTCCTGTATCTAAGCTCTCTTCTGGCTGAAGAGATGATGGCCACCAGAAAATGATTAATTGACAAAGACCCTTACTTTTCGAGTCTCCACTTCCGCTCAGAATTTTTAGACATTAATTTCTCTCATATCACTTGCTCCCCTGTACCAAGATCATTTGCAAAGCCATTATTATTTTCGGTCTCTGGGGTCAAGCTAGTTCACTCTCCAATATCTGAATGTATTTGGAAGATGAAGACTTTTATTGCCCGAGCCGCAGAGGAACTGTTCCATTTGGATCCATTTCATCCTTCTGTTTGTTCTTGTTTGAAAATGTTCAATCTCACACAATCTACCCTTTTAGGAAAGCGTTTTTCCTGATCTAATCAAGTACCTTGAGGTGGGTTGTTTTTGTTTTTGGAAGGTATGCCAATGAGACCACACAAAGGTGGGAGGTCACTGGTAAGGAAATAGTAGGAACAGCAGTTAAAACAATACTTATCCCATGGATATCCACAGACCAGCACAGAGCAGGAGTTGAAAGGGCACTGTGTGGAGAGCCCATCACCCAGAATCCCAGCTATACCCAGCGACAATCACAGGCTGACCATGTCTATCCATAGAGTCAGACACTAAATCGTCTCTAGTTGAACATCTACTATTTGAGCATTGTGGTAGGTGGTGGGGCTCTAACAATAAAATACTCATTGTACATCATCTGGAAACCTAACGCTGTCTGACACACTTCCCTGGGCCACGAGACTCAGGAAGCTATCCTTAGAAAGCTAGGAAGCAAAATACTTTCTAATAAAGCCTCCAAACTACCCAGTTCTCTGCTTAGACAGTCAGGTAGGTAGCTATGTAGGGGTGTGTGTGTATGTGTGTATGTGTGTGTGTGTATGTGCATGTGTGTGTCTGCATGTGCATGTGTGAGCGTGCATGCGCACACTGTCTATTACATATTTATTACTGCTTGGGCATGTCTTTTTTTCCATCAAGAGATTCTCTTATGCTCTAAATGTTAACTACAGCCTGTGGACAGCGATAAAGCCTGGCTGGGTTATTTTCTTTTCCAATTGGCTTTTCTCATTTTCCTCCAAAGTTGTTACCTTGTGCCACAGGAGAGAGAGAGAGAAATCTGATACCATGCTTTTCCCTTCAAGCCTATTAAATTATCTACACAACACATAAAACACGGACAGACACGGTAAGACAGACACCTACCTCGCTGGCAGCAAAGAAGGCATTGTTTGCCTCAGCCATGTTCATGTAGTTATTATTTCCAAACTGAAAAAAAAATTGATTTATGTTAATGGGGAGCGAAGTAGAACCTGTAGTTGTTTATGTAATACTCAGAAGTGATTTGGAAAGAAGGCTGGGATAATGGGGCTCGTGGGCCAAACTAGGAATGCGAAGCTGTACCTACTGTCAACCAGTTCCTGTCGCCACTAAAGCACGGAGCTCTGCTGTTGATAATTCTAGAAAATAGTTGCATTTGTCCCCATGACTGACAGTGAAAGGAGACAATTAGAAACATTTGGCTGTCTGGTCACTAGTGTGCCATTTATTAAACTGGCACTTGTCAGAGATTGGGGAGCAAAGGTGTTCCCAAGAAAACCACTTGGCCATGTTTTAAAGGAAGTTGGAATTTTCTATTTTACTTTTCGAGAACAGGTGTCACAAGTGTGGGCAGGCTGAAAATGTGAATTAAAGGGGATGCAATTCAATTTCTAGGACTCAAATTCTATGTGCTGGTGAGTGGGGTGTGGTATGAATATAAATAAATAAGACTAAAGACTATTTCTAAAATCTCCCAGCGGAGCTTAGCGTCCTATCTAGCTCTATAAGAGCGACTGAAAGCCGTGCCATTTGATCTCTCCTTGTAACATTAAGTGTAAAGAGGTTTAGAAAATAAGCAGGATCCAATGAACGCAGCCATTTTTATTTCATTCCCTAACACAATGGCCCGTTCATATCATCACAAATATGACTGTATCAGCATTTCAGACATAAGCTCTTTACTTCCAGGGACCTGTTATCAAAATGTAAAACTTGGATTTGGGCAGAAATGTATTTTTAGGTTCAAATGGTCTAGGTAGGCACATTTCATTGCTTTCAACATTCTGCTATCTATCTGGCAATATGGGAAGGCTCTGTGGGCATAATTATCTGGACTTGTGTTATTTTCATGATGTTTAAGTGGTAAGAGAATGTCCTTGTATCAAGTATTCGATTAATTTCATTTAGTGCATCAAAAGAAGCACAGGTGTGGTCTCCAGGGGTGAAATGTATATAGTTATTTTCTAATATATATTAAAGCTATCAGTTACATTATAGTAAAAAGTATAATTTCCCCAAGAGATTAAGTAGGTAGATCAATGGATGGTTGAATGAATGGATGGTTGGATGGGTGAACAGAAGGACAGGGTTAGAAATATGTACATAGATACTCAGATACATATATAGATTGATAAAAGGAGAAAATAGATATGCAGATACGGAAAACCCACGTCATCCTCACCTCAGTACCACTTATTTCAGAGAGGCTCTCTCCAATTCTGAGCCCACAGGAAGCAGGACTGACACACTACATGCCATCATGTCAGGGACCCAGGAACAAAGCAAGACTTACAGGAAAAACTCTAATGGCTCCATAGTGTTGCTAAGGTTTACAGAGGCAGCGTCAACCACCACCCAACACTTCAACACACACAATGAGCTACCAGACAGGCTCTCCTCCAGCCCTCCTGCTCATCTGGATGTCTTTAAGCATTTCTGAAAAGTGTACTCATTAGCCCTTAAAGAAGACCTTTCTCTGGCTTGTCTGAAGGCATGTGATTTCGAAACGTACGCATGGGTGCACGGGTTCGCGTACACGCATACACACACATGCACACATGCATGCAAGCACGCACGCATGCACACACACATTTCTCCATTTTCCATGTGTTAAAAATACGTCAGAACAAAACCCCACAGGCTTCTGTTGCACAATTTTTTTCATGAAATGTTCAGGCCTATAATCAAATATGACCCATATCTTAATCTATATACTTCATGTTCCAATCCTGCCCCGCCCCACCCGCAAACTGCCTGGCAGCCAATATCACAACTTTAACATTATTTAAATGTAGGCTTTGTTGAGGAATTAGAAATCCATTTAAGGCAAAGAGCTCATTATCAGAGTATTTTTTTTTAAGATTAAACTCACTTATTATCTAATAGCACCTAGAACAACAAAGGAAAATAAAATGGCCATTAAACTAAAGGCCTAAACAATTCAAAAAAAAACCCAAAAAACAAATTAAGCTCAGAGTGAAATAAGAACTGGGTTAGAAATCCTCTTCAGAACAGTTAGTATGCGAATGTAATTACTGAAGAAACTACAGCTAATCAGCTGTGAATTGTATCCATTAATTAGTATTTGCCCTGGAGGAATGAGAAAAATCAGTAACAACACTGGCACCCGCACAGCGCTGAGGAGCTGCACGCGGCCGAGCTGCCGCGTTTAGTCAAGCAGGTGGCTCCAGCGGTCCACGTAATTTGAAAAGCTCTCACCTGGAGGGGGGGACTTGGAGCGGACAGAACCCTCCTTGCGTATATCTTGTATCTGCATAAGGCCTTAATTAATGGCTTTTAATTTGGAAGCACTTGATGATCAGGAGGGAAGAGTTATAAATCATTTCAAATAGAAGCAAGGGTTTCTCTTCCACCTGGGGTAGAATATGTCCTGCTTAAAAGCAGCCTCCAGACGCTGGCTGGTGGCAGGAGATTGTTTTTCTTCTGCACATGGGACTGTGGGGGTATAGTTATACCAACAACAAAAACAAGACAAACAAACCAAAAAAACCAACAATTCTTTATCTGGAACCCACATTTTATTGAGTGCTGTGTATTCCTTATGGGCTACATCCAGTCATTCTAGGAGTCAGAAGGAAAGGAGTGGCCCTTTGAAATTTTGTTTTTTGTTTGCTTATTTGTTTGAGACACCATCTTGCTATGGAGTCCAGGCCCTCAGAACAGTTCCTACTCATCTTGTGTCCACCTCTTGAATGCTCAGCCTCCAGGAATTAGCTCCTGTGCCCCCTGTTTATTTCATGTTCAAGTGTGGTCCTCCTTCGGTTGTCTGGTGTTTAAGAACAGACCGGATTCTGAAAGGAAAAGCACTCCTTTGGGGTAGAGTGCGAATATAATGACCTAAGAACAATTAACTTTGAGTTGTGTACAATTAAACTTAGTTTATCTTCTAGAAGGCTGTGTGATAGTAAAAGCATTATACTACACACAGGCTCCAAGTCTAGGGAAAGGGCCTTAACTGGGCTCCCCACTAACTGTAAGACTAACTGTGCCTGGCATATCAGAAGCAGTTCGGTATTTGTTGAAAGGATGAAGAGTTGATCCCATCAAACCTGAGTAACCCATAATCACCGCTGCTCCCCAACATCACCTGTCAATATTTTAATGGTAACTAATAATGAGTGGTACCCGTGGAAGCCTTCTGTACATATTTTTTCTTTTCATTTCCAAAAGTGGGACTAAATGCAACCCATTTTTCCTAACAGCCAACAAGACAGAAGTATTATCATACTTACTTGCTCTAGATCATCTAACCAAGGGTCCCAGGGGTCAAGCCACGAACCCCGGCTGACTTGAGCATGCATCCTCCAGCCTCACTCCCTGCATCCCTCCCATGCCAGGACCCATATACACTTGCCTGACTCTTCCACTTGGCGATCAATTCAAATTTCAAACATTAGCGTTCACTCTCTGATTCCTAGCTGGACTTTCCCAGAGGGTATTCTGATGTTCCAAGTCCATTATGATGTTCCTCAAGGAAAGGGTTCCACAGTCCCACGTATCTCAGAAAGGGTCTGTGATGAGCCCCAATGTTTTCTGTGAATCTAAAGGCTGTTAGTTTGTTCAATCTGCAAATAACTATATGCCACTGTTTAAGGTGCTACGCTAGGCCCGGAGAAACAACGGTAACACAGACGAGGTTGCCATAAACTACTTGTTTTTTTTTTTAAATGGAGCCCATAGATACCTTGCACCCTCCAGCCCACACCACCAAAAAGAACAATAACCCTGTGGACCTCTCCTTTTGTTTACCTCACAGTAACCAAGCTCTTACGAAAGCCTTGCTGCAAAGACACTTGCAATACTCTCCCCCATCACACACATAAAAGCCCATCTTAAATATACACTGTATCAACATCTACACACTTAAAAACCAATCACAAGTTTCTAACGTTCCCATCCTACGTCATCTTAACTTGGTCCAGCTCCAAATCTTTGAGCTGACAGCCTCCACTGACATTCCTCCAAAGACCCCTACTCAGTCATATAAAGGTCTTCATGCATTCTCAAAGAAAAATATTCTCAACAAATTTATGATGAATGAATATTAATTACTGCGATGGACACACAAAAACACCATCCAAGAGAACATCTCAGTCCCTATGTCTTAACGAGAACACATATGTGGGACTTTTAACCTTCACAAGGAGCACACAAGCGGTAACAGGTCCTTATTCACAATGACAAACTCCAATAGATGCTATCCCAAAGACTCCACCCCTGTATACGCCATTACAAAGGAGAACCCTTTGCACGTGGAGCCCATCTCCTAATGGGTTCGTCCAAGAACATCCCCACTGTATTCAGAAGTGGATGTGCTTTAGCTGCCTGGTGAGCAAGTACGGCTTCAGCAAACACAATTTATGAAGGACATCAATTGAAAAGGAGTGGTATGGGGTTTTGCAAAAATGCACCAAAGAACATTATGCCCGTGGCCCATGTGACGGTGGGAAGTGCCACAGTAAATTAATGCAGATTGCAAAGTCTGGCTCAGCTAGCAACAGGCTTGGGACAAAATAGAACTGCGGAGACAAAACCCCATCTGTAAGCAGAAGGTGGACACTTGGGCTTGGCCGGGCCGCAGCATCATCATCACTGAAACTATTGTGACACCCCTGTGAAGAACTGTATAGACCTCGAATAAAGCAGCATTAACAACGGGATCTCAAACAGCTAAAGGACACAAATTTGATAGTTAAAAAAGGTAACCCTTCAAATTCTCCTCGTTCCTCATTAAATTTGTTAGCAGACACCATCCAGTTTGACGCCTCACCCAGGCATCTGTCAAGTTACTTACACAAACTATGTAGTTACCGACCACGAGTGCCAGGCCGCCTGGCCGCGGGATGGAGATGACAGCAGGTGGAGGCCACTCCCTCTTGATGGCTCTGAAAACAAAACTCTGGGAAAGGGCTGATGACGCCAAGCTGCAACCCCACTGAGGACCAGAAGTCCACAGGGAAGCAAGGCTGACATGAAAAATGGGGGCAGTGCTGAGGGCGGCCATGGGCAGATCCAGGGCACCCTACTAAGAAACGAAGGATGATATGAGCTCGAAGACCATCTACAGTGTCACCCAAGGTTGGGGGTCCAAAGGGAATCTGGGAAAACACTTGATCACAGGTGCGCGAGTGGTGTGTATTACACATACACTGTACACCCCTTAGAGTTTGAGTTCTGATCCCAGGCTAGGTTTGTGAGAATTCTTGTACCTATGAATAAGTTATCGGACAGGGCAAGAGTGACTGGTTTGGGCTCCTGGTTTCAGACCATGAGGGTAAGATGTGGAGGAGCAGAGCAGATCAAATTACCATGGTCCAGAAACACTAAGGTACAGGAGACACAGGAAGTGGCTACTCACAAGGGCCTGCCTCCAGTGTCCTGCTTCCTCCTGCTAGATCCCACTTCCTGGGGTTCCTAGAATGTTCAAAGGAAGTGGCACACAATGGGGTACCACGTGGGCAAAAGATGAGCCCATGGGCAATACTTCCTATTCAAAGCATAAAAGCATTTGCAGTATGCTGACTAGGCGGGGATGTTTCGTAGGCTTGATGTCTTAATCGCATTTTCAATTTAGGATATCCAAATTGAGATATTTTTGATCTATGATATTTTCCAACCTAAGTTTTACCAGCAAAGAGCATATAACTATATATATATATATATATATATATATATATGCTGTTAATTAAGTATATACAAGTACATGTGCATATATGCAGAGCATCACACACATATATATGCATAATTATACAAACACACATATGTACGTGCCTTTTGACAAACTAAAATTGCCCATGTTCTTCTGCTGAACCTTAAAAAGTATGACTCATATATTCAACTCATATATTCTGACTTGGATGGCAGCAGGCATTTCAAGCATATATCCAATGCTGAGCCCCTCGTTTGCTCCCTCAAGCCTGACTTTTGCGGTCTTCTTCATCACCTTCCATGGGGAGCTCCCTCAGGCCAAGTCATTCTTCAATCTATGCCTTTTTTTCCCTTTGTCCCGTCAAATTATTAGTAGTAGATCCTATTGGCTCACTTTTCTAGTTAAATTCGAGCAAATCACTTGTATCCACCTTCTATGTCTCCTTCCACGGCAGACCACCTGTGCCCACTTCCTACATCCGCCTCCATGAGACTCAGCCCTGCCTAAGTCCACTGTCTTTTGACTGCAGGAGCCTCCTAGCAGGTTAATTCTACTCCACCAAACTCTCAGCAGACACTGCCACAGAGGCCTGGGTCACCTGACCCTTGTTCAAAACTCCCCGGGACCTTCCCACTGGCTCAGGGGAGAGGATACATCCTTGTGATGGCTCTTTCCTGGCATCATGCCAACATTCTCATTGCTCATGTTAATTTATCCTGATGACCTCATTGCTGTCCCAGCAACACCCTCAGACCCATATCTACCTCAGGGCCTTTGCACTGACTGGTCCTTTCATCTGGATCACTGTCCCTCCAAATAGCCCCACAGCTTATTCATCCCCTCCTTCTGGGTCTCTGGATGCCACTGTTCAACGACAATCACATTTCTGTACAGCCTCCTTCTCCAGTACTCTTGATCCTTCTTTTAGCACTCTACCTTATCCATTAACACTTTCTCTTTCATCATCTATTTATTTATTATTTATTCATTTATTATGTATGCAGCATTCTGTCTGCATTCCAGAAGAGGAGACCTGATCGAATTACAGATGGTTGTGAGTCATCATATGGTTGCTGGGAATTGAACTCAGGACTTCTGGAAGAACAGCCAGTGCTCTTAACCTCTGAGCCATCTCTCCAGACCCCCCCCATTAACACTTTCAATATTACACAGTACAGCCATCATTTTTCTCCAGCTATGATGTAGGAGGGTCTTCTATCTATCTATTGCTTTCATTGGTTAATTAATAAAGAAAACTGCTTGGCCTGATAGGTCAGAACATAGGTAGGCAGGGAAGACAGAACAAAATTGTGGGAGAAAGAAAGCAGAGTCAGGCAGACACCATGAAGCTCCGGCCCAAGATGAACGCAGGTTAGGATCTTTCCCGGTACTAAATATGGGTTAAAGCAAGATGTGAGAGTTAGCCAATAAGAGACTGGAACTAATGGGCCAGTCAGTCTTTAAATGAATACAGTTTCCGTGTAATTATTTCGGTAAAGCTAGCTAGGAGCCGGGCCGCAGCCCATGGCTCCTTTCACTACACGGCTACCAGAATATAAATTCAGTGAGGGGACCATTGTGTCCCTTTGCTACACCAAGCCCTGTTGTCAAAAACGGTAAATAGTAGATGCTCAGCAGATCTGTTCTGAATGACCCAATGAACTTCTGCATGAGAAGCCACAGTTTTCTCCAAGTCCCTTGGGCCACTACATCAGCTCCTGAAATTCAAACGACAAGGAGGACCCACCACCATTGTTGTCCCCGCACAATATCTATGAACAAAAAAAGCAGAAAGAGGGAAACATACATTCTAAGAAGTAGTTCCGCAAACTCTAGAGACATCCATCTGGAGAAACACTGTACCCTGAAAGGCATTATGGGGTGGATCTGGAGCCACACTTAGCAACAACTCAGTGCGTTTCTGAGAAGCTAGCAGGGAGTATTTAGAATGCTCAAAATGCAAAGAGATAATGCATGCATGCTGGGACAGAGGTGCAATCAGGGTCATCCTAGACCTGACCATTACAAGGTGAACTGAAATGCCATACTGTGCCTGTGAGTATGGACAATTACTGAGTCCACTGAACAGAAAAGATTCATGTGTTTAAAGAAAGGAAAAGTCCAGAGGTTTAGGTGGGTAGGGTAGGCTGTTGGGGATGAACACATTGGTGGCAAAATACAGATGGCTATGACCAGGTGTACTCAGACAGGCAGAGTGCTGAGAGAAAGGGACCATGTGATGTCAAAGGAGAAAGGCTTCGTGTATTCAACTTAATGACTGATTTTTTTCTAATTTGAAATACTTTCTTTTAAAGAAATGATCTTCGGTCTAAATCAGTGTTATTCAAAATATATAGCCAAGGACCAGAGACTAGGCATGCAATGACCTGATCCCACCATGGACTGACTGTATCAGATTTTAAGTCCATAGGACTCTAATTTAATGTTTTATGCTTTTTTCAGGAACTGTACAACATGCCAATATTTACCCAGTTTGTTTTAGACTAATACTTTAAATTTAAAAGAAGAGGGAGGGAGGGAGGGAGGGAGGGAGGGAGCAAACAAATCTTTTTTCATCTCCCTCCTAACATTTTGGTTTTTGTCCCTTTGAGATGGGATGCCAATGCATAGTACAGACTAGCCCCAAGTTGGCCATTCTCCTGCCTTAAGACTCTTGAATACTGGGCTAACAAGTGTGCCTCACCATGCTGGCTTTAAAGGAGATTTTCTAAGTCTCTAGAATGATCTAAGGGAGATGCTGAGGTTACATAGTACTTTGTTACTGTTTACAGTGATACAGGAGTTTGTCATCTCTCACTTTTCTTACTCACAGGAAAAGGTCACCGTTCATGAGGCAGATATCCATCTAACTCTCTTACCCTCATCACCAGGACAGCCAGAAACACCCATAGCTGTATCAAGAAGGCAATGTAAGCTCTGCTGTTGGAGTTTTAGCAAGTGGTGTGGTCACACGAGTAACAGTAAAAACCTAAACATATGGGCGCAACTCAAACACAGAGGCCTTCGGATTCTCATGATCTGGATGCATTCGAGTTTGTGAATTATACAACCATCTGGACAAGCTAACAGTGGGAGGGGAAAAAGACACTTGTTTAATATAAAATACATACATCTATATATGTATATATATACACACACACATATGTGAGCAAAAGGGTTTCAGAATCAAGAGAGCTAGATGCCAGTTAATAAGACTTATCTAGGGGAATGTATTCTCTCTCTGCAGAGGGTATCAAAGATGCAGCTGCTGCTTTTGGAGGAATGGCAGTGTGGTAGAGACGACGGGCAAGAAAAATAAGGCAATGAAAGGACCAAGTTGGCAACAAACAGTCCTCAAAGATAGGGAAGAAAGAATCAAAAAGAAATGGCTGCTCAGGAGAACAGGTCTTGAACTCAGAAAGTGGGCAGGGGTACAAAGAGCCTCAGGCAGGGGTGAGTGAGGTGGGCAAAGCTGTGGACCTAACCATGTACAGGGATTGGTTAAAAATCTAGGTAGGCAAGTGAGCAGGGAGAGGGAAGACAGGCAGGGGCAAATGAGGGCCAACTGGTATGTAAAGTCCTTCAGTATATGTGTTGTTTTTATTGGTTAATAAATAAAGATGCTGCTTTGGCCTGCAGCAGGGCAGAATAGAGCTAGGAGGGAAAAACTAAACTGAATGCTGGGAGAAAGTAGGCAGAGTCAGTGAGAAACCATATAGCAGCCACAGGAGACAGATGCCTTCACCAGAGCCTACCAAAACCTTGCTGGTGGGTCAAGAAGCCGTGCTAAACTCTGTTCTTTTGTGTCTAGAATTCTTTTCCAAGCTTTTTCGGGTTTTACATGGATTTAACTGGCCCACATTGGCATGACAATCTGTTGACAGAGGTTTATTCCTATCCAGTTCTGCAGCCATTAAGTCCCAAAGAAACACACAGAGGCCTACATTAATTATAAACTGGCTGGCCTATTAGCTCGGGCTTCTTTTTAACTCACTCTTACAGCTTAAATTAAACCATTTCTATTAATCTGTGTATTGCCATGTGGCTGTGTCTTACCAGCAATGAGCTGGTGCATCTCTCTCCTGTGGGCAGCTACATGGTGTCTCACTGGCTCCGCCTACTTTCTCCCAGCATTCAGTTTAGTTCTCCCCACCTAGCTCTATTCTGCCCTGCTGCCAGCCAAAGCAGCTTCTTTATCCATTAACCAATAAAAGCAAACATATACAGAAGGACTTCCCACACAATTTCTCCTTTTCTGTTAAATAAAAAGGAAGGTTTTAACTTTAACGGAGTAAAATTACATATAATAAAACAAGTATCAAGCAAGAATTACAGTTACAACATTTATATCTACTTTATCTCCAATCATAACTAAGGAAATCTATAATTATAACTATCCATTCTTCAACTCCATCAAAGACCCAGAAGGATATATTTCCACCTAAGTTAACAGGAAGTGCACTGTAAGCAACTTCCAAAACCTTAGAATTCACAGAGTCATCTTGCTGTCTGGACAGTCACCCAAAGTTCTTCTGTAATGTTTCAGGATCCATCTTCAGCCTACAGGCCCACAGCGTCCAGCAGCTTCTTGCTGTTTACTTGTGGAAAGCATAGATGTAGCTCCTTTAAGAGGTTTCCTGACTCAGTTTTGGCAGTAAAAACTATGCAGCTTCCTGGTTTGCCAGCACGAACAGCTCTAACTCTTTCAGGAGGTCTCTCTATGGAGCATTTAAATTGGTCTGTGAGAAGTGTGTTACAAATTGCTTAATGGTGACACCGACCTGCTGCGACCCTGGATCTGGGGCAGAAAGAATGGCTCTCAGAGGCAGTGAACGTGTCTCTGCCATGTTGGACTGGGTGGAGCAAGCAGGCAAGACCACAGAATGGTCCTAGCAATGCCTGCTTAGCATTAAAAAATAAGTGCCCCTGGTAAAAAAAAAAAATCATAGATACATGTGCAATAAAGACAAATCCAGATGAAAAAGACCTCTAAATAGGTCACAGTGTTGGATAAATGTATTTAGGATTGGAAGAGAGAAAAAAGGATATAGACAGTTATAAAAAATAAAACAAAGCCTTTAAAGAGACAGACTACAGACAGTCACAGATAAAAGGAGTAAAGAAAAACAAGTCACATAAAGATGGAATATACATAGAGAGTCTGGACTATGTAAATTATTGTGCTTTCTTTGAATTTTTGACTGTAAAGGAGCTAAGTACAGAGAGACATTTAATTGTATGGGCTGCTAAGCTTAACCGACATATATATTTTAAAGGTGTCTTGACTTCAAAATTTAGGATTAAGGATATGCTGCTTTGGAAAGGAGGTTCTGCTTTTGTTTCCACAGAAGATAAGAACCTATGGATTCCTTCCAGGCTAATGCGGTTTGATGGACCAAGACCCCCTGAAAGGTCTCCATGAACACCCCCAAGATTACTTAGTCCAACAAAAAGCAGGAAGCAATTTGGAAAGAACTATGCCCAAATTCCCAAATATTGTTTATAAATGTTTGTATACATTTAAAGGGAGATATGCTATAGAGATTTGCATTGGTATGAATCTTGGTTTATTGATACAAATTTAAGGTCAATTTTGTTATATGTATATTTCTGCTCTTAATTAAGATATTGTGTTTGTGCAGCTCATTTAAAAAATGTAATGTATAATTAAGAAATATAGGTTAATATATAATTATCTATAATACTCAATCTTGTAGTCATGTTAGTTAGGTTTTCTAGATACATAGAGATATATTTCAGTTAGATACATAATCTTCAAACCTTTGAAAGACTTAACAGAATATGGCATTTAAAATGTTTTAAGAACTTCAGATGTTTCATGACAATGAGACGCATCTGCTCCTGGCATCACCAATTACTTCAAGAGGAAGATTGGCATTGAAGACACTCTTTATAGAGTTTGCTAGCCATTTGGGCAAAAAACTGC
Source organism: Neodon shergylaensis (assembly GCA_025134845.1). Lineage (NCBI taxonomy): Eukaryota > Metazoa > Chordata > Mammalia > Rodentia > Cricetidae > Neodon > Neodon shergylaensis. The sequence goes on from JABTXL010006025.1 coordinate 1,364,494, forward strand.
TCCTTCCTGAACTGCTTGATGTTATGTTGTATGAACTGGACATGCAGAACCCACAGAAAAATGACTGCTAAACTTGCCTAAAGGTGAGACAGTCCTTCGGTGTTCCTGATTCATGAAAGAATCTGCCAGACATTCTGCAGGACACAGAAGAAAGCAACTGATGGACTTTGCCATTACAAGGCAGAACAGATCTTCAAATTTCCTGCTTCATGGAAAAGTCTGCTGGATACTATGGGCCTGTAAACTGAAGATTATATGCTCCAATGTTACAGAAGAACTTTGGGTGACTGTTCAGGCAGCAAGATGTCTCTGTCAATTCTAGAGTTTTGGAAGTTGCTTACAATGCTCTTCCTGTTAACTTAGGTAATATCATATCCTCCTGTAGTCTTTGATGGAGTTGAAGAATAGATAGCTATAATTACAGATTTCCTTATTTATGATAAGAGATAAAGTAAATATAAATATTGTAACTATAATTCTTGCTTGGTACCTGTTTTGTTACATGCAATTTCACTTTGCTAAAGTTAAAACCTTCCTTTTTATTTAACAGAAAAGGAGAAATTGTGTGGGAAGTCCTTCTGTATACGTTTTGCTTTTATTGGTTAATGGATAAAGAAGCTGCTTTGGCTGGCAGCAGGGCAGAATAGAGCTAGGTGGGGAGAACTAAACTGAATGCTGGGAGAAAGTAGGCGGAGCCAGTGAGACGCCATGTAGCCACCCATAGGAGAGAGATGCACCAGTTCATTGCTGGTAAGACACAGCCAAATGGCAATACACAGATTAATAGAAATGGGCTAATTTAAGATGCAAGAGTTAGCCAATTAAGACGCTAGAGCTAATAGGCCATGCAGTGATTTAATTAATATAATTTCCATGTGGTTATTTTGAGTCTGGGTGGCCAGGAATGGATGACCTGCTTCTTCCAACACCCAACTTTATATTCTTAAATGTATTCACAAGGGGAAGCTTATAAAAGATTCTGTTGGGAAAAGATACCTCTCTATAAATGCACATACTGAAAGAGACCATGATTGCTGAGGATGTGTCTCAATGGGAAGTATCTTCTTCCTACCTATGTGCCAAGGCCTAGATTCTGTTCTTAGTGCAAAAAAAACAATGCAAAACAACAACAAAAACCCAAAATCTCCAAGGCAGGCATGAGGGTGCACGTGTCAACACTACACACAGACACGTGGCAGGGAGGATGAAATACAGGAAACACTTTATCATGAGACTGTCAGGATACCAGTTCCACCAAACTAGCTAGGGGATGAGTTCAAGATCCTAGCCGAGCTACAGGTAACCAGGTACTGGTACCATCCATGTAATTCAATTCTCTGATCTGTAATACCAAGATAAAAGGTCAAGAGCCTTGTGAGACACTGAGAATTAAAGGGGTTAATGCATAAAATGCCAACTCTTTAAAATCATGTTAGTAGGCAGGGGAAAAGTCCAAAACAGATCAAGACTGACTGCTGTAGGCCCTGTGACAGTCAAAGAGAGCTCATTACTTAAAAACTCCAATGGCAAGGCTGGGGAGATAGCGCTTCAGGAGAGTATTTGCTGCCTGGGCTCAAGAATAATGGATCTAAGTATTGATCTCTTATAAAGCAAGGCAGTGGGGGAGGCGGAGTAAAGACACCTGGAATCCCAGCATGCAGGAGGTTGAGACAAGGGATCCATGGAGCAAGCTAACTAGCCAGACTAGCCAGGACGTTGAGTTCCAGCTGCAGCAAGGGAACCTTCCCCAGAGTAACTCAGAGAAGAAACCCAGTATCAACTTCAGGCCTCCATACATGCACCAGAGCACACACGTGCCCAATGCATACATACTACATACACACACATACTTATGCAAAAACAAACAAAACAGCAAAACAAAGCAAAAAAATAGACAAGGCTTTCCTGTGATATCCAGATCAAAATGCAAATCTTTTTCCAGAGTAACAAGTCACCACACACCCTAGCTGATCGAGCCTCCCTGAACTCCCGAGAGGGCTGTTCTTGCAACTAGGCTTCAACCACTTTGCCCTGGATGTCTCCTGGCCCCTTTCTTGAATCACTGGATCAGCAGGTCCTGGCCTGGTCCATTGTGCCTTTTCCTTTATGTATGTTTCTGTATGTTCACTCCTCAGCAAAGCCTCTCTGCTGAAATCACCTACATCCTGCACACCCACCTTCACTACACTTCCCACAACCCCACTTTCTGTCTTGTTGGGATCACAGCTCACTCATCACAAACTGCCTTTCCTGCACTGATGTTTGTTTACTGTTGGCGAGGTCAGTGATGACAAGCATTTCTTTTGGCTCAGTGATGTTTCTTTTCACCACGAGATAATTAATGTCTGGCCCACAACTGGCGCTCAGTGCATATATAGGATAGACGAACAAATAGGTGAACAATAGAGATCTCAGTTCAAATCCCAACTCTGCCATGTCAAGTTGGGCATCGTCAGGTGAGTCCTGCCCTGATATCTTTGATTTCACCTTTGTAAGGATGAAAGGATAGAATTTTGTGGGAATGGACTATGTCAGGGGAAGCAGAGCGATGCCAAACCTCCAGGCAAGGACCCCATGAAGAAAGAGCCACCGAAGAGGAGAAATCCTGGAATGAAGGAACTCAATAACATGGGTAAAAGGAGGTCTCGTTGAGGTGCTTTATGTAATATTTATAACCAGCCCATTATATAATAGAGTGCAATAGATACTATGCTAAAAATAAGTTCTGATTTCTGCCCAAGACTCTGCTAATGGGAAAGCAAGATACAATTCTCCATGGTAGGAACAGCATTGGGTATGTATGAAAGAAACTCTCCCTGGAAAGCCAGACGGCTCTCAGAGGAGTCATGTGAGAGAAGTCTTGAGGGGCCCGTGGAAAGTTGCCTGGAAAGTAGAGCATACTGGGAGAGAAAGATACTAAGGAGAAGCCCAGTGTCATAGCGGTGAGTGGGGCACGCCAAGAGACGGGAAGACAGCATTCATGGCAAAAGCGGTGATGGTCCAGGAGCCTGCACATGTGTACTACTGGGGAAGATTGAGCCTCAACATCAACAAGGATAACGGGAGCCATGTGCATGTCTGTAGAAGCAGAAAGGCTGAACATGGACCATCTGGACTGTATTCTTCTCCTCCATGGCAACCTGAGCATCATTCTGCACTGTGTAACAATCTATTACCATGCCTGTCTCTCTGCTGGACTCCTTGGGGGTAGGGGCTGAGCCCATCAGAGCCTGGCCCACAGGAAGTCCTCAAATGATAATGCCCCAGCCTCAGAGTGGTTAGGGATGTGTTACTAAGCCACTTAATATTTTCCACTTTCATCAAATGTCAAGGATGAGTCAGTCCACACTGAAGTCAGGTGAACCATTGTTACTGCGATTCAATGAAGCCATAAAACACAGTAGAAATGTAAAGCCAGAGAAGATAAAAATCCAGGTTGTTTTCCTTGTACTGTTAGACTTTGTAGTTTTATCAAATGATTAAGGAGCTCCAGCACTCAGAAGGCAGATGGATCTCTGTGAGTTCAAGGCCAGCCTGGTCTACAGAGGGAGTTCCAGGACAGCCAGGGCTACACAGAGAAACTCTGTCTCAAAAAAAAAAAGAAGAAAAGAAAAGAAAAGAAAAGAAAAGAAAAGAAAAGAAAAGAAAAGAAAAGAAAAGAAA
>JABTXL010006025.1:1368166-1423602 GCA_025134845.1 Neodon shergylaensis
AAAGAAAAGAAAAGAAAAGAAAAGAAAAGAAAAGAAAAGAAAAGAAATAGACTCCCAAAGGGTCTCTGAAGGCATGTTTATACCGAGGACCCTTATTTCCTAAAGGACATGAAGTTTCAAATTATAAAAAAAAACAAACTAAGTAAAATGAATCTATGTTTACATGAAGAGCTTTTGACTAGTTACAAATGTCTTCAATTCAGTGATTAGACTCTAGTAACCAATGGAAAAGCGTCTAATTATGATTTACTATGAATGCCAGAAAAAACATTAATGCCTCCTAGAAGGTCTCCTGGAATTGACTTATAAAGTCTAAGATTTGATGTTCTATAGCCTTCACATGTTCGGCCATCTAAACATAGATAAACATGTAAGCAATAAGTAGTAGATAAAATTATGTGCACAAGTATATAGATTAGTGACTCTCAACCAGGAGCAATAGTGTTCCCCAGAAAGTGTGATCATGTCTGCTGTTTACCCAGAGGGTGGGGACCCAGGATGCCGCAGGAAGGGCCTCAGCAGAACCATCGTACCCAGATCAAGAGTAGCTGAGAAATCCAGACTCCTCCACCCAGCAAGCATAAATAAAAGACGAAAGGCAAAGTATTAAAAAGATAAATAGCACAGAGCTATTGCCTCTACTCCATCTGAGCACCAGTGTGCTTTCTCAGGGAGGCGACCAGGCCGATTCCGAATATCTCTATGCACAAGATTATTGATCGCAATCAAGGTGAATGCGTTTCAAATCTGTATCGATAAGTGGGCTGTCAGCTATGAACTTTATGTGTATAAATATCCACTGGTTTTATTTTCTTTCTGATGAGAATAAGTCCAGAAATAGAAATAGTTAAAATGTCCTTCTAAGGCTAACATTTTCCCCAGAAGATCAATAAGCCCATAAATCCTTCATGTAATATTTTAAGTGACTCAGTGTGTTTATTCTCCAGACTTAATCACATCTGATAAGATCTAAGGCTTCCTTAACTGAAAAAAACATCAATGACAAGCTCACAAGCATATATAATACAGACTGATGTATAATCACTTAAGTCCAGCAGGATTATACCAGCTCCAGGAAAGTCTATAATTCATGACCATGACTTCTGAGAGCAAGCCTCAGAAACTTGCTTAGAAATTTTCAGAATCTGGGCAAGCATAGGTACCACTCTGGTCAGAGAGATGAGGCCGGGGCTTCACTGCTGGCTGAGGAACCCCCTTTGCACACACCACAAGAACACCTCGGTGCCGTACATCTTCTTGTAGTTTTAGGATGACCCAAATACTGGAAGGACAACTTTTTCTTTTTACCAGATGGCAGATGGTACAGCCTGTACTATCACCTTTCTCTACATGACCAGTGATGTTTGTCTAAAACCTTTACGTTGGGAAGGCTCGCCCAAAACAATAAATCCACTTCTGATGTGGTCTTAGGACATATGGGGACAATCACACTCCTCTCAACCAACCATTCCCAAATGTATGAGTTAAGAACTTATAGCTTATATTTATTTTTAAAGGCGGGCTTTTTGAAAAGCAGTTTTTGAGTATGAGGCTAATTATTTCTTAAACATCACTATAAAAATAAAATCTCTTCAAAGCAGGGCCACTGGCTTCCATCTTGAAGACAAATAATGAAATTCGGCCAAGTTGTCCAGTGTTAATCTGGTACACAGCTCAAAATTATTTCAGCGTTTTGTATAAATAACTGTGAAAACAAGTATTTCTAAATAAAAGGCTTTTTATTTTTAGGCTCCCAGGCACGGCACACTAATACATTCAAGATTACCTTCACGTTTCCTTACATGAATCCAAAGGATGTGATTATCTGGCAATTTGTGAGCCGCTCTTCCTAAGTCACCTATCAAATGTACTCACCTCAGCAAAAACTCAATTCTATTCCACAAGAGCGCCTCAACCGGATGGAGGCACCTGAAGGAAGCTGCCGGTGCCCACGCACCCAAAGGGAAGGAAAACACAGGAAAAAGCACAAAGCATTTACAGAAGGCTATCGGTGGTGATGCTGCCTTTGAGCCCAAGGCTATGAACACTACCTCTAAAATACTGTCATATTATCTCTATTATATTACGACTACATTGAAACATTTTTAGGAGAAAGTTCCTGCTTAGGAAACAAGGGCGAGCTCCTTGGCTCGTCAATAAAAGGTGAGTTCCTTGTTGTGAGCGACTTCTCTGTAGCCTGTAGCTACCACTTATTCTTAACAAAAGGAACTATTTTTCTTGTTGTGACTAGTGGAACAGTGTGTGCATACACACACACACACACACACATATATGCATATATGTGTGTGTGTGTGTGTGTAAGATATATGCATATGCGTGTATGTGTGTGTGTGTATAGATATAGGCATATGTGTTTATGTGTGTGTATAGATACAGGCATATGTGTGTATGTGTGTATAGATATATGCATATGTGTGTATGGATATATGTGTATATGTGTGTATGGATATATGCATATGTGTATAGATATATGCATATGCGTGTATGTGTGTATGGATATATACATATGTGTATGTGTGTATGGATATATGCATATGTGTGTATGTGTGTGTATAGATCTATGCATATGCATGTATGTGTGTGTATAGATCTATGGCACATAGAAAAATTTCTGCACATTCCATGGAGCTGGTTAATAACTGAAGGAAAAGCTGAAGTCATCTATTAAAGCCAAACTATAAAATTCCTTGGCCATAATAAAAATAAGTTAGAGATATGATATTTTTAAGAACAGCAGCTGCCTTCATATCAAGATTAATATTGAAAGTAACCCCCATCTAATGGGGCCCCTGGGATCTGTAGCAGATTCCATGAGGGAGATCCATCTGGCACTGGCCGTAAGCTGCTCCCCGCGACTCCACACACATGCCACTCCAAAAATACACCCTTGCTGATAAACCAGGCCCTGGGGACCATGCTGACTGCCCACGGCATTTCACTTGTGAGTTTTAATGACTGTATCGAGATTATAAAAGCTGAGTCTGAGTATCAAAACACACAACTGAAGAACTCCATCAAACAGGTGTGGAACTGCGGAGGTCTCCACAGAAGGCATCAGGGCTCTCCACAGGTGGGGACCCCTCTTGGGGTAAGTCAGAGTTCTTCACCAGACTGTGAGGAAGGCACTGAGAGCGGGGAGGGTGCCTCCCTCCAGCTCCACTGTCACCTCCCTACAGGTACTTTTGGGGTGAGAAAGAAACCTTCACGGTCCAGTATACTCATGCTAGACACGATGCCAAACTGCCAAACGACGGGAAAAATCAGATATAGCTGGGTTTTGTTTTGCCTGGAGATTTATTTTTACGTGATGAGGGAAGGTACTGGACCTACTGGAAATAGAATTGCCAGTGACTGTGAGTTGCCTAATGTGGATGCTGGGAGCTGAACTTGGATCCTCCGGAAGAGCAGCAAGGCCCTTAACTGCTGACCTGTCTCTCCAACCCACGGGCTAGTTCTTAAATACAAATTTGTTTTCTTTCATCAAAGAGATGGGATTTAGTTCCTCGTGAGGGAACCTGAAGCTACTGTTTCGTGTGTCTCGTGGAACAATATAGAGTGTGACTTTGTGACAAAAACTGAACAAGAAATCTTCAAGCCAGCCTTAAGAAAGATGATGGGAGGTCCAGGTCACAACACGGAGTTTCTGGAAGCAGCCACATTACTCAAGAAGAAAATGGCTTTGACACTAAACCAAATGTGACACATTGTGAACAAAACCTCGGGGTCATCAGGCCTTGCAGACTGAGATCCCATAAGAAGTCTCTCCTAGGAGAGCTCTTTCCTGAGAGTTAGCCCCCATAAAAGCTAAGCAAGCACTCAAAAAAAAAGTTTATCTTCAGTATGTTAATTTTATTTTGAATCATTCCAAAAGGGTCGTCTGTAGGACAGAAGAAAATGGTCATGATGTAATGGAGAGACAGATTCAAAGCCATAAATGATAATCTATTTCCTCCTTCTTTTGCTTTTCTGTTCTATGCTTTTTAAAATTAACACTTATCTGTCACCAGGGAAATGTGTCTACAGTGGGTCTTCCCAGAAAGGATATGCTTAAACTCCACCCGCTGGAAGCAAGGAAGTAAACACTAGTCCTGAAGACAAAAGCAACCCAGACTTTACCGTCCTTCATTTCCTCATCTTAGGACACGTACATCCTAAGGAGCTCGCTGCAGTTGACAATACAAAAGGAGCCCCCAAAAGATGGCTGCTGACTTCCGATACATCCAACGCAGTCAGTACAGCGAAATCAGGCAGGGATGAATGAGTAACTTCACCTGTAAAGTGCGCCATGAAGCCAGGGAGGAGAGTGAAGCAGACTGGCTAAGAATAGGGAAACTGAAGGCTCCACCATGGAGCCTGCATTCAGAGGACACCGGGGTGAAATGAGAGGAAAGGGAAAGGACCACAGAGATTTTCTTGGGGATTCAGGGGGTGCAGAGCGGGGTGGGGAAGGGACTGTCAGCAAGACTTCTAGGTTTGGGGCTCCAGAACCTGTTGTGTGTCAAAGTCACTCAAAAAGCAGGAAGCTGGGGTCTGGTGCATTTTAAACTCCTTAGAACTGAGAGATCTTTGCATTTCATCGGAAAGTTCTAGATTCGCTTTTCCATGTGAGACTCTTGCAAGATCCACAGGGACAGAGCTTCCATGAAGCCTCAAATGTAAGTAGAGCGGAGAATGGGGATCTCCCAGAAGCCCCAGCAGATCCTCTGTGAACTCCAGTAGTTCATGCCTGCAGGCTTGAGCTGGGGGAAGAGTAGCCAGAGCTGTAAGGAAAACCTAGGAAGGTGGTGTTCCTGCTGTCAAGAGGAACATAAGGAAAGAGCAGCGATGCTAAGTGCCGCAAATTCCAAAGAACAGGGAGATTGACATATGCCTGCCAGACACCATGATGCCGAGGACATGGACCTATCCAGGAGCAAGGATACAAGGAAGTAGCTGCAACCACTGCCTCCGGGGAACTGTGAGACAAGACAGATGTCCACACAAAACCAGACCCACAAGGAACCATGCAAATACTCAGCTCTGGTTTTGCTGGAACAGCAAGAGAGTCCCTTGGGGCAAAAGAAGTTTGTGCATAAAGAAAATACAAACTTCTCCCAGGAAGCCCTGATTCTGATAAGGGAACAGATTATAAACATTAAGCCCTTAGTGTACACATTGTGTCTCAATAGAGAAACAAGCCAAGATTTTACAAAAGAAAATCCCCAAGACCAACTGGGCAAACTGATCTTCTTATATTTCAGTAGATCTAACATGTGGGATTTAGTGAGGGGGCTTGGTCACCAATGAGACAGGACAATGGGTATACAGCCTACTAATTGCTGATTTGGGGAGGTAAATGCAGAATGGGATTCCATGCTATATCACCCCCTCACAATAGCTCAGAGGCTACCAGAGCAGCTGAGCCACAGGATAAACTCAAACCACGTACACACACAGGAAAGAAAGGAGGTCTACTTCATTGTGATGTGGGAACGCGTGCTCCCTTGTGCCCTTCCACAGCCAGGAAACACAGTGTTTCATGAGGCAATGTGGATCCACGTCATATAAGTATAGTCCAACATTAAAAGCATGTGCACTGAGCAAGAAACACCTCTGGTCCCTGATTTTATACATGTGTGGTCTTCAAGTATGAGAGCTGTAAGGATGTGTTCATAAGAAAATGACACTGGGCTGGGCGGTGGTGGCGCACACCTTTAATCCCTGCACTCGGGAGGCAGAGGCAGGCGGATCTTTGTGAGTTTGAGGTCAGCCTGGTCTACAGAGCGAGTTCCTGAATAGTCAAAGCTACACACAAACTCTGCCAAAAAGAGGAGGAGGAGGAGGGGGGGGGAGGGGGACGAGGGAGGGAAAGAGAGAAAGGGAGGAGGAAGGGAGGGACATTAGCTCAAATTAATGGAACTCAAGGATTCTTTCAGTGCCTGGGGCACAAATGAGTACGTTGGGAAAGGACAGTGACCTACACTTCAGTATTGCTCTGAAAACAGGGGTGATGGGAGGGGAGAGAAGACTATCAGACTGGATTTTACAGTGAAAGCTAATACATAAAATGTTAACTAGAAACTTAAGGATACTTCCCAATTAAAATTTGAAAGCATTTCTCACAAAACAATGGCCTTAGATAAGCAATGTCTGGTCACTTTCAAATGACCGGTTTTATCTGTGGAGCAATGAGAACTCCTACAAGCCTATGATATTTGGAATCAAATAATAAACAACTACTAGGGAAAGTCTCCATTCTGAAAGTTGGAATAGAGAAAAATTCACCCACGTCAAATCCTTGTCCTATTCCTGGAAAAAAAATCAACAAAAGGTAAAGCTTCTAGGGGACAAACTCCAAAGGGAGCTCACTGTGGTCCTCTCTGCATGTGGACTTATCTGGATATGGAGTCTTGCGTTTATTTCAGCTGTTAAATACATCCCACACCTCTTCAACTTCAGCCATGGCCTCCATGGGAACCTCTTCCTCTTCCCGCATCCCAGCATGTGTCTGCCTTCCACCAGTGGTCTCCTCTGACGGGCCAAGCAACCATCTCAGCCCAGGACTGGCCAACTCTTCCATCAGCTCATATTGGCAATTATCCTACCTTTCTGCAGAATCTTCAGAATCTTTCTTCCTCTCTATCATGCCAGACCATGTTAATAAAGTAACTTTCCTCATTATTACATCCCCCACACTGGAATCTAAAGCCAGGAGCATCACGGCCCCAAGGATGTTCCTCAGAACTGATAGCATGTAATGTGGAGACGGTGTAAGTATCTGGGTTTCACGTGTCATTCCATCACGAACTCGAAGAAACAAATTGACTGGGAGAGAAAATGCAAACTTTAGGGAAGACAAAACAAAGCAAAAAGACCACACCCAGGAAAGCAAAAGACAGAAAAAAAGGCCCTAAAGTTGGCATATTACTTGGTTCTATCTAGAAAAAGAGGAAAATCATACAGTTTAAAATCTATAGCTGACTATACTACTAAGCAAACGGGAACTGGACTCTTAAGAAACAGCACACATGTAAACCAACATCTATCTGCCCCACCACACACACACACACACACACACACACACACACAGAAACACACACTTATTGATCCTTGGAGGTGTAAGCACCAGAAATAAATATTCCCCCTCCTGAAGGCCCCGTTTTCTCATCATGAGGTCTCTAATTTCAGCGGAGCCTCTTGGGCACCCAGCAACCCCATAACTGCCTCCAATGGCTTCCATCCTGCACAAAGGTGCTTGGCTCCAATTCCTACCCAACCCATCAACAAAATCTCAGCTCTTCGCATCCAGACTACATGTGCAAACATACATGAAGTCTCTGACTGTCACCCCAACTACTTCAATTGTCTCTTCTTCCTTCACCAGGGGAAATGCCCTCTTCTGCCTCGATTTACCCTCCAGGGTCTACAGTCAGCCCCATCCTCACTTCTCACCTAATTCCCTCTGATTATCAAAATGCCCCAATCCCATTCAACCTTAAGTTAAAGCAGGTGAGTAGCATGGTGGTTCGTGCCTGCAATCCCAGCACTCAGGCAGCTGAGGCAAGAGGGTTCCCATGATTCCAAAGCCAGCTTAGGCTTCACACCAAGATTCAAACCAGCCTGTGCAAATGTTAAGATCCTGTCTCAAAACAAAAGAAAGGTGTAGGGGAATAAAAATGGCGGAGTCTCTTTCAAGTTCATCTCCGAACTCCTTTCCCCCAGACCAACTACTCCGTTTCCTCCATCTCTACAACCTAACTTCCCTTCCCTCCTCATGCTCCTCTTACCTGTGTCCCTGTATGTAATAATGGGTTATCATTAGTTTCACTGGGGACCACTCCCTAGAAAATCTCACAGACACCTTCCCCTTACAGCTCCATCTCAACAAAGACCCTTCTTCCTCTGACGCTTTGAATCATCTGCTTTGAAGAAATGTTTTCACTTGGACGTTGACACTCAGTGTTCTTGAAAAGTCCCTTCTATTTTTAAGACAGACTCTGGTAACTCACCCCACTGTGCCTCACCTGCCAACAACACTTAGCCAGTCCACGCAACTTTCAAGACACTAGGTTTCAACCTTCAACACCTCACACCCCTCTACTCACCCAGAGCTTATTCCTTCCAATCTGTGGCATGTTCCTCTCAAGCAACCCATTACTATCTTTTAAATAGTTTATCTAAATGGCAATCTCTTTCTCGTCTCTCCTGCACATAAAGTCATTCCATTTTGCCGATGTCACAAAAAAAGTCCCAAGGTTGTAGTTGGTGTCTTTTTGTTGGTTGGTTTAGTTGACTGGCTTGGTTCACTGAGACAGAGTCTCACTACATAATCTAGGCTAGTCTTGAACTCCTAAATCTCTTGTCTCAGTCTCCTGGGCACTGAAATTAGAAATATGTGCCTCCTCGATAGGTCCTTCATTCCTTTGTAATAAACCTGGTCATCCTAACTTGCCTTCAGATTAGTTTATCTTCTTCTGATCTACTGCAGATGGAGCTGTCTTTCGGGTTATCATCTAAATAACATTTCATTATGCCTTAAGAAATGGGTATTATTGAAAAGGTGGAAAGCATAAAACCCTTTTGATCCCAAATGTGACCACTCAGTGTTTTGATATTAACCTTCCCATATATGTGCCTTCCCTACCCTCTCTTTCCCATCCTCTCTCCCACTCTTTTCCCTTGCCCTCTCTCTGCAGTATAAATAATCTTAAAGATATTTATAATCTCAATACCTTAAAATGTTTATACTTTTAGAGCAAGCCTGGGATGAACGCGTCAGCTGGGTATACTTTTCACGGCATTTCACAACTGTTCTCCTCAGCAGGGCCTTCTAGCTATCCAGTTGCCATGACATGGATACAGATTCACTGACTTTGCTTTTGTAGGGTTAGCCAACCAAACTGGAGACCTGATCATGCCCATCCCTGTAACTGTAATGCAAGCCTATTGATTACAAACTTCCTTTCCTATTTGGCTGAATACCTCTTCGCAAAGGACACCACCATACCTTCTCAGCCCAGTTCCTCCCATATATTATCAACTTCATCATCTCTACTCCCAGGGCCCTTCACTGCTTGGTCCTGTGTCTTCTGTCTCTCGAACAGTCAGCTAGTGGCTCCCTGCACAGCTAAAGACTCATGGCATGCTCTCAAATTTGTGTGCAAGGATGAATGAGAGTTTGCTTCTTAACTTAAATATACAGTCAGAAAAGGACTTACTATGTGCTATTTCTAACAAGAGCTTACATTTATGGAGAGCTGATTGTCAATGGATGCAGCCTTGTTTACTCTTCCAGGGTTGTGACTTTATATGTATCTGCAGCATTGTAGCCGGATCTGTTTGCCCCACCCATCAATGCTAAATGGTAAATGTCACAAAGAAGTTGTCCCTCTTTCTGTTTAGTATTTTGTTTCTAGTACTAGACACACTATATAGAAGGTGTATCGGTGCTAAATCAGAACTTCCTGCACAATGAACAGGTGACCCTTCACATGACTAACAGTGTTAGGCCATGCCTGGGGAAGAGAAGCAGAACAAAATTTCTTTGGTTGGGGTTTCACATCAAAGACCAGGACCTGACAGGTTTCAATATCCCAGTATAACTTTTCTGAAAATTTCTAGCTTCTCACAAATGAAGGAACCCATAACCATGTGCCAAGCAGTGTTCAGAGCTATGCACCGTGTAACTAGGGGCAGAATCAAGCTATTGGTCCATGAGGACCCCAATCTGAAGGACTGAGCCTTACAACCTGACTGTCCAGTTGTTCCTGGTCTACTAAATCAAATCTCTCAAAACAAATATGCACAATGAATCTCAGTATCAATAACTGTGCAGCATCTGGGGAAATTCGTGACGGGACTATCAGTGTGATCCCTGGAAACTACAGACAAATGTATCCCTTAGCTTCCACGTTCATGTAGAAACTAAATTTTCTACCAATTCCGGAGCCTACGGCCAGCAAACAATCAAAGTGAAGGCACTCTCCTCCCTTTCCGGTTCAGCCCAACTGAGCTCTATGGTCAGTAGGTAACAAAAGGCCTTATCTTTATCTCTGATTTGTGGGAAGACGAAAGCATCTTTGTTTAGCCCCCTCAAGACAAAACTCTCCTAACTTCCAATTTCTTTTCATGAGTCATGAGATAGACTTGGGGGAGGGGAGAATAAAGGGGTCACGCAGCTTATTTTCTGTAAACCATTTTTTGTAAACAGTAAATCAAAACAATTTTTCAGAAGGCCAAACAGGTAGGTCTCCTCCTTGATAGTCACAGGAAGGGTCCCACCTTCACGCTCACCAGTGCAGCAAGTGGAACACCGAGTAGACAGAACCCAGCTTCTCTTTGCCTACTCAACACTCAGACTTGCAACCCACTCCAGTAGGTATCTGAAACCAATGACTTAAAACCAAGACAAGGATACCTGGGAACAGATACTGTGAAACAACCTGTGTACAATTATGGCAGCTGGAGGACTGTTGAGTTCCAGGCCAGGCTAAGCCACACAATGAGATCCTGTGTCAGAGCAACAAAACAATAGTTGGTGCAAAAGGAAGTGCAAGTGAGCAATAGGTATGAGACTGTCTAGAAACGTCACTTCGGACCCTCATGCACATGCACGCAGAACCGCACCCCTGTGCACACACAGACACAGATCTACTTCCATATACACACTCACCTGCTTCCTGTCCAAAATCTAGGTCTATGGGGGAAGAGCTACAATATTTACTTGAATTCAGCGTATCTAATACAGTCAACTATAAAATGGACGTAGTCATGGTGCGCTCCCAGGAGAGGCTGAAAAATAAATGGGTAAATAAACTGCTGATGAAAAGCAATAGAGCACATTTTGTAGCAAGGATCAGCCGAGGAGCACTGTCTACTGGCAAGGACAGAGACAGATGACTGGCTATAAATATTTGACAAGCCTACACACTCTCGTCACTCCTCCCTAAACCCTCTTCCCCCAGAAGATGTCCCCAATGTCTCATCATCCCCAAACCCACAGCATTTAGAGACAAGGTCTTCTCATCCAGGTAATCTTTGTCTTCACCTTTTGAAACCAAACCTTTCCTGAAAATTCTTCCAGTCTCTCTGGAAGAAAAGAGGTGATTATTTCCCAAACCCTGGCCAGCACACAATTAGTGAGGCAGCTTCCCAGCCCCCACCACACCCTTGATGTTCACTGTTAATACAGGAGACACTTCCTCACTATAATTCTCCCTGTGTACACCTGTTGGTTAAACATTCATCATTGCTAACACCCGAATGGCCTGAGTTTCATGTATTAGAAGAACAGAAGTTTTTCTGATTAATAATCCTACCCTACCCCACTAAGATCCATTCACCCACAACTCTTAAGAATAATTTTGACTTCGCTTCTCCCAGTTCCCCAAAGAATTCCTTAACTTTGACAAAGAAATGTACTTGTTATTAGGGCAGGTATGGCCTGCTCTTTTCTGAAAGGTGGCTCTGCTTTTTCTGGGTCTGTCCTGTCTCCAGGACCTTTGCATCTGGGCCAGGCCATGAAACTAGGTCTTGCTGATTGCAAAGTGAACACAAGAGGAATCTTACTGAGATGCTGAGAAGCAGGTGTGACCACTCTGGCTTCCATTTCTTCTTCCACTCAAGCTGGGCGTGGACACTCAACAAACAATCACAGATTTAATGCCGGTACTAGGGAGGCAGGGGCAGGCAGAGCTCTCTGAGTCTGAGGTCAGCCTAATAGAGATCATGAGTTTTGGGGCTAGAGTGAGACTTGTTTCTTACTGCAATCCTCACTCTTCACCAAGGAACTTCTCTTTGCAACACGTGAAGACCATTACAGAAAACCACAAGCGATCAAAATGCAGAACTGAAGAGCTCCACCCAACAGACACATCTCTAATAGAAACTCTGGACATCGGGCTTCGGAATCACTGCAGTAAGGTGGGGAGGAAGATTTAAGAGCCCAAAGAATAGGGCATTTGCTGTAAAACTGTGTCTCCTGGAAACTACAATTACCCATGAAGTCTCATGAGTCTGACTGCTTAAACATAACCTGGACAGGAATGGTACCAGCAGACAAGCTAGCAGGGAAGGGGAAAATCTCATGAGGCCTCAGAAAAGGTCTTCCCCAAGATAGAGGGACCAATTTGTCAACCATGAAAACAGAAACACACAAGAATACCACATTATACGGACTGAGCAGAATGTAGGTACACACACACACCAATTAAAGAGGAAATGAATTTGAAAAAGAGTGCAAATAGGAAGACCTGGTGGGGGAGCTGGAGAGATAAGAGGGAAGAAATAACATGATCATATTATAATGAAAAAAACATTTAAGATCTAGAGTAAGCAGTCATTTCTGTGCCTCCTCCCAGATAACCAGAGCAACAGTCACAGCTCTGAGAACACAAACATTACCCTTCCAGCACATTCCCTGGCCAAACACTGTGGGTCTCTTCACTACCAGTGGTGAATCTGAGCCACTGGCCTCTGTTTACCCTGTCCCACCTCTATTTCTGTAGTCATCCAGAGTTTTATAGAACTCTGCTTTCCTTGGCCTTCAAATTTCCCATCATCCATTTCTCTAATTACCCCCCACACTCCTCCCCTCAGCACTTATGCGCTGGCCACGGCGAGCTGCTCTCACTGGCATTTAGTAACATCACTCCCTCCATCTGCACCAATCAATATTCATTCAGCAACTCTTGCACCAGGCAGTTACCTCACCAGCCTGAATGGGGGACACTGGAGGACAGTGGTTTCCCCTTTGCATGTTATCTCAAGACAAGCCACCCACCTCGGTCCTGGGCTAGTGAGGAGACGTGAGATAGCTTTGAGGATTAATTATCTCATTTATTATCACACCGTCCTCAGCATCCTACTGGTAGTCCTCTGTGAAGACATTATTCTCGTAAATGAACAAGAAACAGACGTCGACTGCATTTCTACTGCCCTCTGGACTGCAAGTCCAAGGACCAGGGTTCAAATCCCACCTACCAGCTTCTCAATCCCTCAAGGTGCAATTCCTTGCTGCCTTTCCTTCAAGGGTTAAGAATGGCAATGTGGTTTCCCAACAATGATCACCTAGCAATTTGCCAGGCAAAGACAAGAAGGGACAAAGTTGCGTCTCTGGGCCCATTTTCCAGGCCTCAGGGCCCTAGCCTAGAGCTGGAAAGACACACCACAGCAATGGCAGCAAACACGGCCCTTGCAGTTCACCTCACCTTGATGGTGACCCCAGAGGGGAAGTATTACCTTCCCTCCTGTGTGCAGGTGCAGTGCCTCCGAGAGGCTGGATAGTTGCTTGTTCAAAACTCACCTAGCACATGAACCTGTGGTAGGTCCAGGATTTGAAGCCAAGGTGCCTGGTACCAGATGGTTAGCTCTTAACGACCCACGGCATGAGTGCACACCCATGCCCTTCCAGAGGACAGCTAACACACAGATACTCTCCAAATTCTTACAGCGGGGTACTTGATCCTGAACCAAAACTCATCTAGAAATTACCCAATTTAAGTCACGAGAGGCAGAAGATTGCCTCCGACCTCCATCCGGTGCACTGAAACTGTGTTTTCAATGAAAACTATGTTTTCTTTCATTTATTCATTAGAGTTTTAGTAGAAGCAATTCTGAGCATGCTGTCACCCCCTCATCAATGATCAAACACGACCATCCCCAAGAGCCCCTATCCAGTTCCACTGGATGCTGCTCGCGGGGTATCACATTCTACCTATCGATTTCGCTCATTCTTTTCTGACTAAAGACATCTCTAAAAGCCTACATAAAATGGTAACTGGGAGCTTAAAAAACATGTAAAATACCATATAATCAAGATTGTTTAAATGTATAAAACTGTCAAGCAGATTATCCTTCATGCAATTCAAATGAGCCTTTGGGAGACAGAATTAACTGAGGGCAAACAAGAGCTTAACTCTAAAAGACAAAGAGTTGGCTTCTATCAAGTTGACACTTCCAGATAAGACACTGCATTACACCAGGTTACACTAGCAATAATAATTTTTGATTGGCATATCATTTGCCACTAACTACCGCTTGGCTCTCACTGAGCACAGGCAGCATACTATAAACTGTTATGAAAGATGTCTTTGTATTGTTCAATATTTACAGAATATGTTATTTTATAAATGCTCCAGTTGGCAGAGGTAAAAAAAAAAAAAGAGCCCCCACCAACCAAAAACAAAACAAAGAAAAAAGCATTAAAGTATTTCAGATTAAAATGATCCCTCTGCCTTAAAAAAAAAATTGCTTTCATAAGACAGGTGACAATTCTGTTCGGAGAATTTCACACCCAGACTCAGTAAAGGCTCGGTGGTAAGAACAGAATTGCTTTGTGCAGCTGCGCACACAGATTTCTACACCGCCTCTGTTTGTGGATCCCTCAATATCTTCTTTCAGACCCCATTTTCATGGAACGCAAAATCAATTTTCTTTTGGACAAAAAAAAAGTGCGATCTGGTCTAATGATTTTAATCTTTTAAATAAACATGAACTGAACTTGGACCACAAGCTCTTCTCTCAAGAAAAGATCTTTGTTCAGAAAGGTCTCTTTCATCATGTGAACAGCTAGGGCCGGGGACACAGTCCAGCCTGGAAAACAGGGCTAAAATACACATCTACACCCATGTTCCTTGAAAAGAAACAGCTAATGTTTATACACGTACACGAACACATGCAAAACCGCAACCAAATGGTCTTGCCCCAAATGCTGACTGATGTTTACTTTAATTTTTGAAGCAAATTAGGTTCCCCAGTTCAATTTTAAACAAATGGAAAATGAGAAACAGAAAACTATAACATAAAACTTTTATGGCTACTAAGCTTTAAAAAAAATCATAAAAGAAGCACACTCGTGATTATGGAAGAGAAGTCTCTTAGCCTCAAAAGGAGAATCGTTCTAAACATCACAATCCTTCAGGATGCTCACAAACACCTCCCCGGCATGGCCCTTGCAGGCGGCTTCAGCCCTGCTAACAACAGTCATTGTTTGTAGCACTGTAACTAAGTACATTACCAACCAGTTGTTCAATCTATATAAATTTAAGAAACACACATTGCCAAGGAGTGACTCATACATCAGACTATTATATGGTCCAGGGCTGACTGTATTAAACAAATCACTCTGCCTACAGCTGAAGAATGGGAGCTATATTCAGAGCAGAGGTTATTGTCTAATTTAAATCTTGGCTCGCTTCCCAGTGCTGTACAAGATTCCAATTTGTGGAAATGTTGCTCTTTGCTACTGCCAGAAAGGCTGCAGAAAACGGCATTGGGAGCCTTCCAGAAATATGTCTGCAAAATGCCAATCAACAAGTCACTGAAGATTAACAGTATGACTGTACCAAATTAATTTAAATTATAGAAACATATGGCTAAGATGTTTGCTCTGCACTTAAAACAACACCTACTTCACAAAGAGCTACGTTTGTTCCAGAGTATAAAATAATACCCCAACATCCAGATGAGTGCAAAACGTGCAACGTCGGCTGATAAACAGGAGCGAGCTGTTCTCACCGAGGCTATCTTTTTCAATATTTAGGGTCTTAGCTTTCATATATTCTAAACATGTGGGAAAATGCTTTCCGTAACAAGGTACTCAGTCCCACAAAAATACACAGAAAATAATCAACATTATTCACCTACTGAAACAATCTGCTCTTGAAAATTTTAACTTTCTTGAGATTCACCGTCGAGCCCAAAGGATGGAGCAACCCACTCTACAATACTACAATACTCTCATTCTAAAGTATGATGTTAAGAGTAAGATACTGGATATAAAGCCAAGAGTGATTCACCAATTATATGGCCAAATCATGAAATTCAAAAGACAACACAATTTATACCCTGCCAGCTGCTCTCGATCTATATTATATTCATGCTGCTTCCATTATTTCCATGAGACTCTTTAATATATACAATCGCGTCATCAGCCAAAAAGGGGGGGGGGGGATCGATGGCACTTGGGGCAGTAGTGCCACATCAGTGTGTGCTGTATTTCAACCAGGAAGGAAGGGAACTGTTTCATGTCTCTCTCCACTGCTTTTCTATTATTGCCTAGCTAATGGAAATACATCAAACAAATGTTCTACACGAGCAGTAAATATTAAAGTTGACCTATCCATCTGGGAAAAATGAGAACAATACTGCTCACTTTTAGCCCAAATATGACACTGATAAATGAAGCGATGAGATTCCATCACACTTCCAACAACCTGGGCTGGGAGCCCCTGCATGATCCTGGGCCTGGCAATTCTCTTCATTCATCTTCATTAGGCAGTTACTTGACCTGCCTCCCAACATCCCTGTCAAATCGGAACCTTCGGGGGGTTTGGTAGCCTCTAATGATGTAGCCTAAATATGCTCTTCATGTTAAAAAACAACAAACCAAGGAAACAAAGTAGATGAAGGCCTTGATGAGCAAAGGAGAAGGCACAATTCCTCTGCAAGCAATGAGACATCAAATGTTCCTCATGATTAAAAGAGAAACCACAGCATAAAACTGGTCCACACAGCAACCCTGTTGCCAGTGCATTGGCTACCATGGCAGGGGGAGAAGCCTCCAGGTGTGCACACAAGTACCCAGAGCCATCAAAAGATAATTACGTATTCAAACGAAGGATGTTCGCGAGGCCTTATCACAGATGTAGAAATGCCTTCCATTTCCTTCCTCAATCACAGTTTCAAGTGAGCTGGAACAAGAAAGGAGGACATTCTTCCCCGAACACAATGAGCGAGTTTCATCACATTAGCCGTTTTACATTACAGTCCCATTATTTTCTATTTCGACGGCATAATAAGAGAGGTGCTGATTTGATTATTCCATAATAGTGAAAATGAATACCAATGCAATATAAAATTGCTATTATAACACAAAGCTACTAATAGGATTCACAAGACTCCCTTGGAAATTAGGTTTTACAACTATGATCACAGGGGTAAAATTAGAAAGCCAGTAAGCAACAGAAGGGAATTAGGTGTTCCACACCAGAGTCCCCGTGATTCAGACAGCTGCTCGAATGAAGCCAGGCAGCATTTACTTTAAAATGACTTGCAAAACCCAGACCTCGTGAATTACTAGCGAGACATCCCTTCAAGATATGTTTCGGGGTACCCGCAATGTTAAGTAAAGCATTGTTGAAGTGTGGCATTAATGCAAGATTTACTGATTTCAAAACAAAACCATAAATGAGCTGACGGTGGGGAGAGTATGAAGAATTCAATTGTTAAGGGCCAGACGGATTCTACAGATCAACAGCAAACAAAATGAGAAATAAAATGCCTGAGGATTTGGAAGGAAAGAGTCTCGCATCCCTCGTCTCAAATAACAAGGATGCTAAGTCTCCTTGTGATTATTTCAGTCTCCTCCCCAGGAGTCTGCAGGATCCATGGCCCACCTCGGGGTATGTTCAGCTGGCAGAACAGTGCACACCTGGGCTCTGTGCTTATATCCACAAGAACGCATGCTTCCCAATGGCTTCAAACACATCCCTGTCCCAACAGGTAGAGGGGAGTTGGGACAGTTGCTACGTCCACAACCACCTCAGATACTGGCAAAGACGTACTGCCTTTTCCAAAGGCTGTTTCCAAGATTGTCCTCCATCACGTTCTGGGAGTGACCAAGGTGAAACAATGCAAAGCAACCACCTCTAGCCTTGAACACTAGACCCACTGGCCTGAAGTGACAGCTGAGACGGTCTGCGTCCAGCACGAGACAAGCAGCACACGCGTGTTGACTCTCAGCCATACACCTGTGCAGAGACACAGCCCTCTATGACCAGCAAAGGGATGGCTCATAATGGCTGTCTCTTCCAAACAAAATGATGCCAAATTTTACAGAGTTCAACCCCGAACTTATTAGTGTTTACTAGGTAAGAGAAGTCAGACATCATCATCACCATCATTTGCCTTCCGTATACACATCTCTTTCTTGCATGCATGCACCTTCATTACTGGAGGAGGTGGTATTGTGTGTCCAAGAGAAATGGCAGAGCGTATGAATGAGGCAGTTTTGTCCTGGACACATCACCTCCACACAGATGTTGTCTCCTGGCACAGACTTACAATAACCAGGACTCCTCTGATTGACAGTTACTGGGGCCACTTTATCAGGACTCCATCATGTAAGCCAAGAGCACCATACTGTGATGCTTCCCAGAGACGTTTGAAGTATTTCAAAACTCTGCCCTCTTTCTAAAGCTGGGTACCACAGGGGTTCTTCTAAGAGCCATGAACATCTGAAATCCTAGTTCTGTCAGGGCTGGTCTACAAAACCCTCCAACTCCTGTCGTGTTTTGCTTTCTCCCTTCCCTTTCTGAATAATGCAAAAGTCAACATGATGAGGAAGATGATGATAACATCTAGGCAGTAGGTATTCTGCTAATCCTTTCCCATTAATCACCCCTTATGTCCTCGAGAAGAACTTTAGGAGGTAAAAACCATGATATTTTATAAAACCTATGACCCCAAAGATCATAATATAGAATTCAACTTCAGCATGTTAAACTATGAAAATCCATGTGCCCAAGTAAATGAAACATAGTATTGTTTTTACCAACCCTGTCCACAGCTATGGAATCAATGTCCAGAGGGCTTAAGTAACTAACTGGTCCAGTTATGAACAAGAGAGCCTGTACCCAAATTAAGAATGATTCTGGCTGAGCAGTGGTGGCACACACCTTTAATCCCAGTATTTCGGAGGGAGGCAGAGGCAAATGGATCTCTGTGAGTTCAAGGCCAATCTGATCTACAAGAGCTAGTTCCAGGACAGCCTGGGCTGTTACACAGAGAAACTCTGTCTCGAAAAACAAAAACAAAACACAACAAAAATGATTCTGAAGTCTTAAACTTAACCAAGTAGTCTTCAGTAATGTTCACTACTGTGGAGGTTTGAACAGGAACTGCCTCCACAGACTCATGAGCTTAAATGCTGGGCCCATAGGGAATAGCACAATTAGGAGGTGTGGCCTTGCTGGACTAGAGTGTACCCCTGTTGGAGGAAGTGTGTCACTGTGGGGTTGGGCTTTGAGGTCTCACACATGCTCAAGCTATACCCAGTGTGGGACAGTTCACTTCCTGTTGCCTGAGGATCCAGATCTAGAACTCTCAGTTCCTTTTCCAGCACCACGTCTGCTTGCATGCTATGCTTTTCATCATGATAACGGGCTAAACCTCTGAGACTGTAAGCAAGCCTAATTAAATATTTTCCTTTATAAGAATTGCTGTGGTCCTGGTGTCTCTTCACAGCAACAGACCTAACTAAGACAATTAAATTATCTCAACTAAGGATTTTCATATATGCAGTGGTGATTAATGGCTGCATGTTTCCATGTGCCAGCAGAGTTCAAAGCACTTTCCATATTCACTAAAGCCCCTCAACAGCCAGTGAGCTGGGGCACCCACTACACGCATTCTGTAGAATAAAGAAGGAATTTGGCCGAGGCTACATAGTGATGCAGACGACAGGCTCTTCGGTCCACTACTGCATTGTCTTTCTAGAACCGCGAGTATCCACCTCCAGCGCACACAGGTTTGTCTACCGATAAAAAGATAGACACAGTCTACGCCACTCCAATTTGTTATGCACGCATCAGAACATACTAAAAAATGATGACAGCAAAAGAATTGCAGAAACATCAAATCATTAACATACTCTGCTCCAATTCTGATGAAAACTTGTAGAGCTGTGTGGACCAAGTTGGGGAGAGTATTGCCTCGCGTCACTAAGCTGAACAGGCCCCCTGTTAATGACCTTCCCTACCGAAGATGATCTTTGCAGGACAACTTACCTACCTGGCAACTAAGGCTCCCTCTGACACCTTCCTAAGGAAGCCTATGTGGCACTACCTGAGGTGAAGGGGCCAGGGAAAAGGATAAGAGGGTATGAAAGCTTCCTGCCATTCAAACAGACAGCAAGCTGGACTTGCATCAATATTGGAGCCAGAACTTGCACTTTGCCGAGTGCCTCAGCAACACACAACTTCTCGCACACCGCACATCTCTTCCTTACTACAAGATACCTCCAAGCCCACCAGACAAATAAGCATCTACTGAGCACCTAGTACAGACCAGGAACACAGAAAAGAAAACCGCCATCATCCAGGAACATTTATATTTCAGTGTAAAACCATGTCCTGGTTAGTTGTTTGTCAACTTGACACCAAGTGGGGTCATCTGAGACGAAAGAACATCAGTTAAGAAAACGCCTCCATTAGATTGGATGATGCTGTCCCTGGGCAGGTGGTCCTGGGTGGTACACCAAAGCAGGCTGGACAAGTGATGGGGAGCAAGCCAGTATGCAGCATTCCTCCATGGAGTCGGCTTCATCTCCTGCCTCTGAGTTCCTGCCTTGAGTTCCTGCCATGACTCACACAGCAATGGATTATAAACTGCAAGCTGAAATAAAGCTGCACATGGTGTTTGTTCACTGTGCTTATCACAGCAACAGAACCCTAACTAGAACAGGGAAACATCTAAACTGTCTGGGGAAGTCTTTGTCTTTCCACGCTTTACGTTCCGCCTCCATTTCTGGTCATCTTTTCCCTTTTCTGTGTCCAGAGATCCAGCTGCAGCACAACTAGCAACGTGACTGATGTAGGTCACACCTCCAAAAGAGGGTCCTCAAGGAAAAAATAATTCCTGTCAAAATATAAAAGCCTATTTTCACCAGAAGCACAGACTGAGAAAATACCTCAAGAGCAAATGAAAATTATCACTGATTGACCTGGCTATATCTAATAAGAAGCAGAAATTTTTTTTTCCAGAAAATCTTTAAATTGAAGTTGAACCAAATTAATTAGTCAAAATGAAGAATTCTAGACATTTCTTTCAAATACAATTTCTAACAAAACCAAACAGAGTATTTTTTTAATGTAATAAAATATTTTCACGACAAACATGAATTTGACAGTATGCTGATAAAGGACTGAACCTCAGAGCTCCTCATCTGGAAGCCAGATGTGGTGGTTCGTACCTGTCATCTCAGTACTCATGAAGATGAGTCAGGAGAGCTGCCATGAGTTTGAGGCCAGTTTAGGCTGCACAGTAAATACCAGACTAATCAGGGCTACAGAGTAAAACTCTGTCTCAAAACTACAAAAAGAGTCCTCAGTGTCTGGGAAACTTTTAAACACATTGTCAAATAATATCACTTCTGGCAATAAATAGAATTCTGGCATACCGGTAACATGGTCTCAGGTAGCCAGAGCTGCTCTCAAACTCTTGAACTTCCTGCCTCAGCCTCCCAAATGCTGGGATCACAGGCACACCGCAGCACACCTGGCTCTCCAGTATACTTTAAACCAGAGGCTAAGAAACTTTGTCTTAAAGACCAGACAATGACTTCTCCAGGGTCTGTGGACCATCAGGTCTATGCTGCAACTATCATCGAGGCTTTATGAAAGCCAACAGAGAAGACAGACAATTCATAACTGAGTGTAGCTGTGTCCTAATAAAACTGTATTTATAGAAACAGGCACCCATCCTTGAAGCCAGTCTGCTGCCGTTGGTTTAAAATGCCCATTTTTCTAGAGATGGTATTCATTATGGTCTATCGTGACAGTTCTGTTCGTTCATTAAAGAAAACTGGCAAGCATGGAAATGAAGAAGCGACACACACACACCCAATCAGAGCTGGGTTCCTAAACAGTGTGTGTTCTCCAGGTGTCCGCTTCTCCACTTGTAACATTAAGACATAACGGTCCCAACCCATGGGGTCTCCCTATCAGTGCTACACACATGAAGATGCATAGGCTACTTAGCATAGGCACACGTAACCCACTAGCTCGCACCCCACCCCAACTGCTGTGATTAACTTCTAGTTTCTAACCAGAGACATCACAAAATATCCAGCACAACCTCAGCCTGAGCAGATAGTCACCTAAAGGAGTGAGGGAGATGGCAAAATGTGGCTGTAGTTTCCAGATTCAAGTATAATGAGTTACAAAATAAAAAAACGGCAGGCAGGAATAATCAGGATCTAAAGTGTATTCATAGGTTTCTCTACAGGCAAGTCTATGTAGTCTCCACACCACAACTCCAAAGGAATAAGAAATGAGAAGTGAATGAAAAGACCTATTTGGTGAGGGGTGAAAGCTACTCTTTTTTTTTTATTAAATTTTAAAATTTATTTACATACCAACCAGCTTCCCCTCCCTCCACTGCTCTAGTTCCCTCCCCTAACCTCCATCTTACCTCCCCCCACCCACTCATTCTCCTTCTCCATTCAGAAAGGGTAAGGCCTCCTCCCATGGGAGTCAACAAAGCATGCAAGCATGCCAGTTGAGAGAGGACCACCTCCTCCCCCACCACCACCCCGCATCGAGGCTGAGTAAGGCATCCCACTATAGAGAACAGGTTTCAAAATGTCAGAGGGCTGAGAGCTACTCTTATCCATGGGTCTACGTATTTAGAATGCAGAGACCCATTACAGGAACCATGACAGGACAGAATGCAGAGAACAACCAACCATGGGGTGCCCATCCCCAGTGGATACATGTATATCACAGCTCAGGAAACACAAGGAAGAAGGCAGAGAGACTATGAGAGCTGGGGAACCAAGAAGTCTGCTGTAAGATGGGTCTCCTAGACTTGCCAGAGAAGCTATACATGATACCGCAACAACATGGTTGCCTAAACAAGACCCCAAATAAAGACAACATTAATAGACAGGCAATTGTGGAAAGGAGAATTTACGAGGGCCCACCCCTAGATGAAGAACTACAGGAACTAGATGAACAGCTAAAGACAGCTGAGATGGGGAAATTTGTCGTCCACAGGGATGAGCCCTTTATAGTTATCCAATACCAAGTTATCGTTCCTGAGATACTGGGCACACATGCAACAATAAATGGACCCAGTAGGCTGTGTGTGTGTGGTGTGTAACAATAATAATTAAAGAAAAAGAGACCATGAATTTGAGAGGTAGTGAGGGAGGGGAGTTACGGGAGGAGTTGGAAGGAAGAAGGGGAAGAGGAAATGGTATAATTGTATTTTAATTTAAAAAACTTAAAAATTTTAAAGAGACATTAACATTATTTGAACCAACAAAAAGGGCTTCAGCAACAACACACACACTGTAAATAAATTAGCCAGTTCTGATACTGTAATTCAACACTCCAAGAACAAGCATGCCACAGAATTCAAATAAGTTCGCCATGGCAGGTAATTTAAATAAATACATTTAACAAACACATCACATAATACAGACATCGATCTGAGGTCAGCTTTTTTGTTGTTTCTCAAATCAAGGAGTCCTATTCTGGCATCTGTTCTCCCACAGAACCATCACCTCCCCATTCGTTACTGCACGAGATATTTAATAAATAATAGGCCATGATAATCCAAAGATTAAGACGCGTCTTTTTGGAAAATTGAACATGAGGGCAGCATATGCCAGCTACGCCTGGTTGTGCAAGCGTTAGTTGCTTGGAGATGTGGATGCTCAGTTTGTTCCTCTTAGAGGCTCACACTTAAAAATAAATGAGAAGTAGGAAAGAGCCACACACAAATGGAGCTTCGCCCTGCCAGCCGAGAGCAAAGTCATCTCTATACCGTTTCTGCTCATGCGACACGTCAAAGCCAAGATGAGGTCTAATGGCTGAAAGAAGGCTTTGGTTCACATCGCTGAGGACTGTGGATGCACAAGACTCTTAGAGACCAGTGAGATGGACAAGTCAAGCATCAGTGACAGACGTAAGGGTGAGGCGAAGGGATGGACCCGGGGAGGTGGCCTGAAGTAATTCCTACATAATCGTGCCTAAAGTACATGCAAAGACCAACAGCTTCAAAGAAGGAAGGCAGGAAGACTAATTAAAGGAGAACCAGATGGGCTAGGGCAGGCATGGCCAGAGATCCCTGCCACTCCCTATATCCCTGTCCACCTCTCAGTAGCGATATAGCTAGGAAGCAAAACCAAACGGAATAAAGCCCTGGGTGATTTGTCTTGGCCACTCTTGCAGCGAGAGTCCCCTTGCTAACCCCATCGTGGGAGGGGTAACTTGTTTATTGGTACGCTTCTTTCTCCAGCTATAACAACTTCTGGGTACCAGACTCCAAACTAAGCATTAAACACAAGTCACTGGCCATCTTGAAGCCCCAGAGTAATTCAGATTATGACAGACCACATGACCAGATAGGATTTGCATAGAGCTGATGGCTAGGTTTTGCCACCAAAAACAAACAAACAAAAAACCACTACTAACTGTTTTGGTTTCCATCCAATGAACTCAAGTTCTACCCGGAGACTACTGAGCAATAAAAACTGCACCAAACTGGTTCATGATTCTATATAGTTAAGAACTCAAAACCTGTAGGACAAACCTCAGCCTTTCTTCTAGCCTATCTGTAACCTGGGAGATGAGTAATAACTTAACCTTTACTGATGCTTCAGAATTTCAGTCACTACCAGAGAAGAACCCCCGTGTTAAACTCTGAAGCTCTTTTACAAACAACCAAAAATTTGGGGAGCAGCAATTAATTTTTGTTTACAATGAACAAATGAAAAAGCTCCTCTTGGTATCAAGTTCTTGATAGTATAATGTCTAAAACACAACAAAGTTCCCAACCCATTGACTGGGCACAGAAAGGTCCAGCTACCTGTAAGTGTTAATTCTGTCACCTTGATTACATCATAAACCATGCAGGGGATTCGTAGGACAGAAGATCCTCACTCGGAGATTATTAGAGAGGACTCCAACAACAACCTGTTACCTGTCCTCATCCCAGACACTAGAAGAGACGAGTAAACACATACCACACATATTCGTGATCTTTCGAAATCTCACTCTCCTTAGAATGTTTTCCTAAATGCACCTCAGCTAAGTCCTGGTTTTTTGTTTATTTGTTTTTGTCTTTGGGTTTTTTCTTTTTTTGTCGTTGTTGTTTTGGGGTTTTTTGTTTGTTTGTTTGGTTGGTTGGTTGGTTGGTTTTGGTTTTATGAAACAGGGTTTTTCTGTGTAGCTCTGGCTATCCTGGAATTCCATCTGTAGACCATGCTGGCTCTGAACCCACAGAGATTCATCTGGCTCTGCCTCCCAAGTGCTGGGATTAAAGGCATACGCCGCCGCCACCACGTGACAGAAGAAAACTAGAAAAACTAGGGTTTTCAGAAGGTAATTCTGTTGGTATTGACTTCACCAAAGTCACAGGGGCTAAAACTTTGGTCAAGTTAGACTTCCTCAGAGATATAAGTTGCCACCCAACAGTCCAAAACTTCCAACAAAGTCGCTATCAACTCACGGATTGAAGAAACTGTCCAGTTCACATTATTTAATGTTAAAATACATGGTATTCCCTAATTTCAAACTGAGGCGCACATACACATGTACTATATGGGGAAAAAACTGTCCAGAATTATAGAGTAACCTTGATTGTTTTTCAGCTCCCGCATCTTACACTCGGAGAAAGAGAGACGTGCCAAAACTCCACAGCAAACACGGAGTCACGGACATCTCCCATTCAAAATCTACTTAACTACACATTTTAGTAAGCAAAATAAGTCACAAGAGGTGACTTCAAAACCTGATTTGAATAAAACTAAATATACTTCCTACTTGCAGATCAGTGAAACAAAGGAATGCCACCAATTACTCAAAGTTCTGGTCAGTCTAAGAGTCATACACTGAAGATAAAGTGTTGGAAATTTTTTACGCAAGTCCATGATTTTAACTACATTTTACTAAGACTAATGCTTTTTTTTTTTTATTTTCCTGTTTTGGTTACTTCCAGATTAGACTATTTGAAAGTGGACAATGTCTTCAACTCTTGTTCAGTAGCGAAAGAAGGTCCAGGAAGAAACGAAAGTGAATCTATTGGCTGGACAATCTTACAACTAAGCTATGACATTAACCATAACGTTACAAATGAATTTGAAGCTTATTAATGACTGTGCTTAGTTCTTGCTTAAAACTACCGAGACTGGGCACATGTGATGAAGAAAAGCCTATGTAATCCCAGGATTTCTGTAAGTTTCCACTGCATGTTCCTGGTGATATAATTTGAGTTGATTAATCATACAAATATCCAGAGATATTATCATGAAACCCAACTTGGAGAAAGTATGCAACACAGAGAAATTCAGTTCAGAAATTCAGATTAGTATAACCATGCCCTCTTCTAAAAAGGAGCAAGCAGAAGTTTCTGAACAAATGCTAAGGACATTTGCAACACTAGTGCTGGTAACAGCAAAACAGCAGCGACAAACCAGGAGTCCACTGACAGAAGTGATCAAGAGTATAAAGCCCAGATGAACACGGTGGTGGCGCACGCCTTTAATCCCAGCACTCAGGAGGCAGAGGCAGGTGGATCTCTGTGAGTTCAAGGCCAGCCAGGACTACACTGTCACAAAAAAAAACAGCAAGGGGAGAGAGGCAGCAGAGGGCAGGGGTAATATACTACCAAGTACCAAAAACAAGAAATTTAGGCATGAGGTTAGGCTTAGACAGAAATAAGACAGAAATAGTACTGAAGGAGGAAAGAAAACATACACACAGGATGGCCCCACTCCAACAGAGATCACATCCATGAAAAGAAAAATCAAAGAGGAACAAACACATACGAAGTTAAATGATAAAGAAAAATAAGAGAATGACAAATCTGAAAGTCGAGAAAATGACCCTTCCTAGAAGGAGGAAAGATTTGAGTTACAAGTCAAAGGGCACAGGCAGAAATTCACAGTGACTGACAATGTGCACTGAAGCTGAGTGTTGGGCAAACGGGTGACTCCTCTGCTGTTCTTTCAACAGTCTCACTAACTACAGTGCTATAGCTAAAAGCTTTGGATACCTAATGTCACCCAAAACTTCATGTGCTAAATGCTTGGTCCTTAATCTGTGCTACTATTGGGCAGTGATGGATATTTAAAATGATGTAGGGCCAAGTGGGAAGAAGTAAAGTCACAGGCAACATGCCTTTGAGGGGATATTGGGAGTTTAGACCCTTCTCTTTCTCTCTGTCTCCCAGCTTCCATGAAGAGGGCCAGTTTTCTCTCACATGCCTCATCAAAACAACAGGGCAAACCAACTTGACTGCATTCGCCGAAGCCACAAGCCAAGTGAGATCGCTTCCTTATTATGTTTATACACACCCCTCACCCCCCCACACACATACCAAATCCCCCCCACACACATACACCCCACCCCCCCCACACACACATATACCACACCCCCCATACTCTCTCTTTCTCTCTCTCTCTCTCTCTCACACACAGACACTCACACACATACCACGCACACATGCACACAGAGGGAGT
Source organism: Neodon shergylaensis (assembly GCA_025134845.1). Taxonomy (NCBI): domain Eukaryota; kingdom Metazoa; phylum Chordata; class Mammalia; order Rodentia; family Cricetidae; genus Neodon; species Neodon shergylaensis. The sequence continues at coordinate 1,395,414 of JABTXL010006025.1, forward strand.
ATGAAACACAGTATGAGGACGCATAAGCCCAACTCAGAAGCAAAAGAAGACTGTTTATCCATCGGGTATTTCATAATGGAATATTGGAGTATTTCCAGAAATCGTGATCATTGTGATATTCTTTCAAGCCAGGATAAACTTTCTGAAGGTTCCTCTCTGTGTGTTTTTCATGTAAGTGTCAAATATGTGCAGTGTTTATGTGAACCGCCTGTGACTACGCTGGAAGCAAAGGCTCCAAGTCAAGCTATTTATATGGCTTCATCGCTGGTGTGAACACTCAGTGCTGCAGCTTTATTACAAAGAAGAGCTAAAAGACTTTTTTTTTCAAGCTAAGAAAAATCAGGGCTATAATAAGGTATCTTCCATTTGCGGGTAAAAATACTTCTTCTAGAGAACATAATATAATTAGTTTCTATTCCAAGTCTGTCAGTGTGCACTGTTAACCTCTGACAACTATCCTCGAACCTTCTAATTAGCATGTTATCTTTAGTGCAATTAATAACTTGTACCTCATGTTATAGGCAAATTAAAGTTTTCCCACTAAAACTAAATTCTTCAGCGTAGTTCTAAGTGTTTTGCCATTTAAAGGAAATTTTAACATTCAGACCTCTTGTTCCAGTTTTTCCAAGGCTAGACAGCTTAGCACTATCAACGTTCTTTCAAATATTTTACCTAAGACAGAGAACTTCATACTAAATTCAATTTCACACTTGCCAATCACACACGCCCACACACAGTTCCTCCAGGTGCCGTGGCCTAATGTGGATGCATGTGTGTGTGTGTGAGTGTACACACACAATGCTTAAATGCATATAATCATAATAGCTGCAAGGCACTGGTTACAACAAACTTTCAGCACACCAACTTAAATATATTAAACCTAATGACTAATAGTCAGAGATCTACTAATGTGATTAACTGGGAATCTAAGATCCACAGCAATGTCCCCAAGTCAGTACAGTAATGGCCAGGACCCGTGGTATTCAAGATATGAGTCTAAAAGCCCTTGGGACTACCCTCCCACAAACCATAGATATTCTTACTTGTAATGCTGAAAGTGGTTTTTCTAAACATAAGATCTGTATAATCAATTCCTGCAGATATGACCATCCCTTGTTCCTTAAAAAAAATATGGTTACAAATTACCAAGGAAAGACGAAAGCTTTTGCATAGCACCATTTACATAAATAATGCTACTTAGGTATAAAAAAAAGTGTTTTGTTTTTTCTTCTCCCTCCAAATGACAATCTCAGAATATTTACATCAATAAAGTAATTACAGTAATGTAATAGACAAGAGGTAGAGATTAGAGGAGAGGACTCAACATAAAGTTTATGGTTTTAGGGAGCCAGAGTTAATGAAGGAATACACATATATGTATGGTAACAACATAGTCACAGATTTGGGGTTGCTGGACTTAAATGTAAAATAGGTATTTGAATTTATGACCTAGTATCTAGATATGCCTAATGATACATATATCCCTTTTCTAATTCTTTACCTGAAATGGCTTGACAAGAAGCCATTTCTTTCATCTAGAGGTCTTTGAAAAGGACTTGTAGCAGCCAATTGTTTTGTTCTGTTTGACTTTAATTCTATTCTCTAGTAAAAGGAATTGGGCCTCCTGGGAGAATCGCTGATTCCATGTGTAGAGATGAGAAGGAAAAAAACAAGATCTGCAAGAATGCATGCGAGTCTCAGAAAACAAACATGCTGGAAGGAATGGCTGGGGAGTGACTCTAAGGACACCAAAGAACCAGGACCCACACACATGGGCTGTACTGGGACTGTCAAGTATCCCCAGAAGGGCCCCAGTTATAATCTACGTGGACCAGCACAGCCTATGGAAGGCTGGGGGCCGATACAAAGATAGAAACAGTATGGTATGTTTTCTACAAAAGCATCCATGATACAAAAGAAGAGTGAGTGTAAGGAGGACACTCAAAGGCAACGTTAGCAGAGGCAAGGTGTTCAGATTTGGGCGTTCCGGATCTCCTGTGCTTCTTTATGAAGAGCAGGCTTGAACTGTTGTTCTTACTGTATGTAGAAAGAATAAACACAGGGAACTCGAACCCAAATGGGTCCAGTGAAGTAAGAGGATGTGATGCATGGCCCTATGGCCTCAGGGAGTTTGACAACTCTAATCATTTAGAGTTCGGTGTGTTTGAAAACAAACCACGTTCATGTGAAAGCATTTCTGTCCTAACAATTTCAGAGAATTCTGAATTCACACCAAAAGAGTGACAGATGACTGATAGGTGCCAGCATGAACTTGGACCTCGAGAGGTGGGTCCCCAGTGGAAAAGTGAGCTTGCAATGAGATGTCCCAAGTTCCAGCACCAGTCTGCCCAGTCCCTGATCTTAAACAATGATAGCCCTGGTTATCTCTCTACCCCAGGGCAGGGTGACGAATGGTCTGTGGTTTGCATTTGCTTGACTGTGTTTGGCAATTCATCTCTGACCACACCACATGCATCTGCCCACAGAAAGAGCAAGAAATCGGGGTACATTCTAGATGAGACTCATAAATGACCCGAGTTGATTTTGTTTGAGCTGAATCGAAATGATAAAAAGAATTGTCCCAGACCAACAGTTGCCAAAGTGCCAGGAGGTTTCTACAGAGAAAAGAAGGAAGCTGGTGGATTGAATATTCACCAGGCTTCCAAGGATTGCAACCCAAATGCAGAACTTCAAAGATGTCCCACCAATCTGAGCCTCTGTCTTCAACTTACCACACACATCGTTACTGCTCAACACATCCACTCACAGCACAAATGCCAACTGTACGACCACATTCCGGGTACTACTGTGTGTGCCCGTATGTACCTTAAAAAAACTTCCACTCGGGCTGGAGAGATGGCTCAGTGGTTAAGAGCATTGCCTGCTCTTCCAAAGGTCCTGAGTTCAGTTCCCAGCAACCACATGGTGGCTCACAACCATCTGTAATGAGGTCTGGTGCCCTCTTCTGGCCTGCAGACATACACAGACAGAATATTGTATACATAATAAATAAATAAATAAATAAATATTTAAAAAAAAAACTTCCACTCATGCATTGATGAGTCAGGACAGCTGAAGGTAGAACGTAAGAGTTCAGGTAAAGGAATTAAGATTGTGTGACTATAAAGGTGACTCATTGGGTAAGACACTCTTGACAACACTTCCCAGGTTTGAACTGGGACACAGAAAACAGCATGATAGCCTTACAAAAGAAGAGGCTACAAAGACCATTCCCCCCAGAAGAAATGAAGTTCTGAGTCAGGACTATGCTGTCTTGTTAAAAAAAAAAAAGTAGGAGGGGAGGGTGAGGTAGGTGGAGGGAGGCATGGAAGAGGAATACAAGCAAGTAAGCAGTTAAGATGGCTTCTCCAAGGTGAATACCAGAGAATGTTTAAGAGGACCAGTGAAGGACGGAAGGGCCTGAAGAATACGGTACAAGGTGAGCCCCATTCATTCTTGGCACAGGCCAGCACAGCTAAGACTAACATTGTCCTCCATGCATGAGGAGAAACTAGCAATTAATAATTCCCTATGCTCTGCATGGTTCGACTGCAGTGATGGAGGGACTATTTCTGTATATTTAATGTACAGGCATTTCTAGGGTCTGCCCCATTCTTCCCAAACATTCAAATAACTGGAACTTTCACAAGGGTAATGGCATGAGATAAAATGTGCAAAAATACACTTGGAATGGAAGCAGAAAAATGCATGGAAAACGAAGCTTCTAGTAGTCACTGTGGGATAATCTGTGTAAGTTCCCCAACCCAGAACATGCCTACCCCAGTCAAGGTCAGCTCCCACAGGAAATGTGGACGTCTGGGGACTACTCTGAAACTACAGTTTCCTTCTAGTCCACTGACTACAGGTAGAGGATGGGATGTCCCATCTGCAAGGCAAGCATCTAAAACACAGACTTTGAAATATGAGGAAGTTTGCGGCTCAGATCCTTTGACTCCTTACAAAATGCAAACCATTGTGGAAACTCTTACAGCTACACAAGTCATGATTTGTTGTCCACGTCATTCCTTGGCAAGAAGTGTCAAACAGGACAGGAAGCCCACTTTAGAGCATTTGCCCACACGTGTCTGGGCACACTGGGGACACGACAAGCTAAACATCTGAAGGGAAAAAACAAATCTAGCTAGCAAACATGATTTACCACTACAGAAAAAAAAAAAGAAGCAAGGCTTTGTATGTGTTTTTCATCTACTAACCTCACCATGGCCTCAGGTTGGTAGTGTCATGCAGGTTTAGGTTAAGTGGGGAGAGACATGCGCGTGCCCTTGTCCTTGGTCCTGAAGACTGTATTTGCTTAGCTTGTGAGCCCACGTTCTGTGAGTTCTTGGTCTGAACTTTCCAGCCTTCGGCACTGCTTTGAGTGTCTGGTGTGGTTTTGTTAGCATGGAACAGAGCATCCGGTGAGATTTCTTATGAGTTAGGTAACTAGCTGTGTGAACATTTCAATGATATTTTTTCTTTTATCATGTGTCACACAAATATTTTCCCCTCTCTCTCCTGGAGTTTCTTGTCCTTCCTGATGATAAATTTCAGCTTGAAGGTAACAGTCATTATTATTGAATTACCCAGTTGTTGAGTGCAGAACCAGATGCAAGAGGACTTTCTGACAACCCTAAGGAATCCGTGAAGCTCAGTGACCCTGCTCCTCTGTCTAAAACAGGTCAGCCAGAAGAAGAACATGAGCTAGTTTTCCCCACTACTCTTCTGACTTCCTTTCTGTGGGTACTGAGGGGACCTACAGCAGTAGACACTAGCTTTTGTTCTGTTTCCACTGGCATGGAGCAACTCAATTCTTCTTATAAATTATCAGCATCTTACTTATGGCCACAGTCAAACTTCTCAACCAGGAGTTAACTTCTAATAATAGGGTCATTAACAGCAGGGTTTCCCCTTTTCCTTACCATTTAAAATCTGTATTTAAAAAAAAAAACTTGCTTTTAAAAACTTTTATGATTGATTACACACATACACACACGTTTTACATATAATTCAAACACATACATTTAAAATGAAAGAACTCTCATTGATTACATATTTCAGATCTGAAAGGGTAAGTTCATCTAGTTTAAAGTCTGATACAAAGATCAGATTATTCAAATTTCACAAGGATGAATATCCGTCAGCCAAAAATTAGCATTAAGACACTAAGACTTAAAACCGTCTTATTTAATATTTTTAACTATCAAGTTTGAGGAGCTATGTTTGCATACTACTGTAGTTCTAACTAGCTGGACATCAAAGTAGGCCCTCATCACCGTAGACTCCAGTTAGCTGTGTGGAAGATGGATCACAGTGTTTCCTTCAAATACAGACAGACACAATGCAAACCTTTAATTAACTACAAGTGAAAGGAAGTGGACTGATGACCTCCTCAAAGCACTTAGAAAGATCTAGCTCATGCAATGAGAACCGCGAAGGAGAAAAAACTGCCAACAGCAATGAATTTCAACAAATCGTTTTCACTACAAATGATATAAAGTCTTATTCAACCCCAAATCCCTCACATCTCCTCGTCTTAACAATAACAGTACCAAATATTAGAATATTTAAAAGCAAAACATATATGCTACCCACTAAAAGCTTAATGGCCTACATAAGCACTTAGATAGTAATTGATTTAGCTTGGTTGACTTATGATAAAGGCTTATCGGGACCCGAGGACCAATAGCAAAAGAACACAAGGAAATGGTGATGATGGAAACGCCTTCCCAAACCGTGTACTCCAAAGTGGCAAATTGTAATGTAGGTAAATTACAACCAATGTACTGGGCTCCTCTTCCCACCGCAGAATTCGAATTACTGACTCTTCAGAGTAACGGCTATGGAGTACCTATTGAGGTCATGAACTCTCAGAGAACATCAAAACCCAGCATACTATGAAGTGTTCACAAAGCAATGTTCCTAAAAACCCGCATACCATATGGATAGAGAGATGGCTACTTTTGCAGAGAACCTGGTTCTGCTCCCGGAGCCCACATGGCAGCTAACAACTGTCTGCAACTCCAGTTCCAGGGGATCTGATGCCCTTTGCTGACAAAGGGCACAGACATGGTACATATACATACATATATGTACTCATACACAGAAAATGAAAATAAATACTAAGTCTTAAAAAACACACATACCACAAAGTATTAGGGAAAATAAGTACAATATTCCAGTCTGGGGCTGGAGAGAGGCTCAGCAGTTGAAAGCACTGACTGCTCTTCCACGGGACCTGGATTCTATTCCCAGCACCCACGTGACAGCTCAAAAGCACCTATAAGACCAGTTACATGGAGTCTACTGCCTTCTTAGGCGTCTCAGGCACAAGGAATCATTCAGTTCACACGCATACACTTAGACGCCACACTCATATACATAAAATAATAATTTATTAAAGAATCCAGTCTGACACCATCATATAGGATAAAAAACAGATTTGCCATCCCACCACACTACCAGTTGCCAATTCTCTATCTGATTCAGACTGGTACTGGGGGGACTTCCAGGCCTATCTTAGCTTATCACCTCTAGACACCACCACACAAACATGCCCTTGGTTTTCGGACACCTTGGCTTTGTCCACCTTGGCATGCATATTCTTTTAACTGAAAAGGAAAGGTGGCCTCCCCACCCATGCCTCTGTCTCTACAGCAGAGACAGGCAAAGCAACCAGGACCAGAGGAGGAGCACAGGGTGTGTGGTGTGCACACATTTTCCTCCCGCCATATCCTCTTCCTGGTGGTGGCCAGGTTACCCTAACCTATAAATAGAGCGGGAAAAATGACTAACATTGGATACTGTTAACAGAATTTTTAAATTATGATGGAGGAACTATCAATGTTGTACACACTCCAAAAGAACAGACTACGTGTCTCCTTTTATATTTTTAATTTGTGTAACGATGCAAGGCTCCATGAGCGCATGTGTACCACATGTGTACGGGATTGGATGTCTCTTACCTCTGAGCTCAATATTAAATCCTAACTGTCCTCTGATGTACCATCCTATCAAATCATGTAACAAATCGAAACCACCGAGACCTGACCACACACAACACACCAAGGCCACTGGGAAAGGGATGAAGCAAAATGCAGGAGTAAGAACAAATGGTGGTGTAAAATCAGGAACTTGTTTAAGAAGATCAAAACATTCCTATTCAGCCCACCAACAGCCCTTCTCCCAAAACCCTAACCAAAATACACATGGACTTCGGCACAAAAAAAAAATTCTTGCACACAGAATAATACACGTGCTTCCAATTTGGTTTAATAAGAAAGTAGGACAAAGCAGGAAAGCAGGTGTCTGTGCAGATGGAGTATGCTAAACACATGTAACACTTCTGATAATGTTGAACCACCCCCTTTTTGGAATTTAAAACACTCCTGAAAACCTGCATTTTCAAACACTGCTAAATATTTGGAGTCTAAAAAGATGACATTCATTATTTTGCACAGTAACACATCTTCAAACATTCCAGGCTAGTTTTTGAAGAACTGCAATTGATATCTTTTCCATATATACTTAACCTCCTACAGATTTATTTGATTCTCAATAATTACTGCTCTCCAGTAAAAGGCATATGTTATTACAGTACGCTGCGCTCCCACAAGCTGTCCATTCAGTGTATTTTAATAAATCTCTGCCAGAGCTGTATAAATTTGATCCTGTTTAAATTTAATAAGGATCAGAATATATCAAAGCGCAAATACCCATGGGAGAAATAGATATTTTGCATAGTTATTGAATGGCCTATTCAGGGTTACAATATGTAAGACCCAGACCATCAACCTTGAATTAAAAAGAGAGATTAATGTGTTCAAAGCCAGCTACTTGTTAAATAACATATGAAATTAGTATTTAATAAAACATTTTCTCTACATTGCTGCTAATGGCATCTGTCCTAACAAAGTCACAATATCGGTATTATTCTCATACAGAATTCCAATATTTACAAGAATTGTCAGCAACATATCTTAAATGTCTACATTAATTTTGTTAAAATGTAATACTACACGGAAGGAGAATGAAGAGGAAGGAGTAAAGCTGGAGTGGGGGGATTAATGTGCATTTGAGCAAGACAAATAATAAGACTAAATAAATACTTCGCTTGATTTATTTCTCCAACAACAACGAACTGCTTCCTCCAAACGTTCCCTTTCTGATAGGATGACATTTCTGATTTGAGTATGACGTCAATGATCTAAATTAATGGTCTACGGTTAGACAAATTCTTTTGATTTTTCTCTCCCAAAATTTACACTTGAGTGTGACCACAAAGGACAGTGACTAATTAGCCTGGATTTAGAGGCTGAGGGAAGGTACAGAAGGGCATGATGTCGGTCACCAGGAAATCCTTCCTCATAGAGAAGATGAAATATGGGGCAGCTATTACACCAAGAAGATCAAAGGGGCTTGTCTCCGCCAAAGCACATAAAAACAACCTTCTTAAGTCCTGGCTGTACCGGGCAGACAGATGGGACTAAACTATCCTCTCTTATCTGCAAATATTTGGAGACCACAAATTTTTAAAGCCTATCATACCTACATTAGTCTGTGATGTCACATTCAAATCTACAACTAGTTTTCCCCAACCACTTTCATCTTATTGAAACTAGAGGCATAATGGCTAGTCCATTCATCAAACAAAGGGATAGAAAGACACAGTCGGGTGGCCCACCGGGATGCATTAACCAGCTTACCAAAGGATTAGGTCCTACTATCAGATAGGTGGCTATCTGGTAATGACGACACTGACCAGCATGCTTGGCTCCCTGAGCGCACCAGGCTCCAATCACACCTCACTGGACCATCTATGCATATCTGAGTCTTTCCTGTCCTCCCTCCCTCTGCCAGAAGGAGCGACAGAAGTAAATTCTAGCTGCACAAAAGATGAGGGAGAAGAGATGGTTGGGAAACCACCCATCTCTCACAGCAAGAAGTGGTTCTTACAGGGAAGAAGTGGCATAGTGGGGGCACAGAAGCATTGTACCAATGAAGAAAGGAGTCTGCAACATAGATGAAGACACAGCATGTCCAGTGAGCTATCAAGGACTGGGAGCAAAACCCTGGTAAACACAACCCGACTACGGAATGCAAACCTACGAGAGTAGTTAGCGCAATGAAAGTTCCTGATATAATTTCTAAACATACTTTTAGCCAACTAGCTCTTAGATGAATCCCTCTGATTTTACAGTGAAATAGTGAGCTTTATTGTGCTATCACTGTTCAGAGAAACTCTTTCTACAAAGATGCCAGGCAGCAGGCTTGTCCCTTATCATATGCAGGACAAAGAGTGTTGCCCCTCAGACAGCGATGCAAGGACTCCCGGCAGTTTACAATGAGCAGGCACCAGAAACACTGTTCTGAGCCGTGTGTGCTCTGCTTACATTCCTATGCAGCTCTACCTTCAGATAGACCACCTGCATGGAGTTGGTCACTGAAAGCAGGCCCACACTCTTCTTTACACAAAAACCTGGAGCCAGATGTTTTGCCCTTGAAAGATTTTAAGATGCGAAGAAGTGATAAAGGAGCATGAGTCAACCTCATATAATCTCTCTAGTTGATGCTTTTGCAGCAAAATGTCTAAATGCTAACACACAAAAACAAAAATAGTCTCACAGGCTGGCAGAGATGGCTCAGTAGGTAAAAATTTTGCCACACAAGCCCGATGACTTGAGTTCGATTCCCTGGGTGCACACAAAGGCGGAAAGAGGAAAGAGACTCCTCAGAGTTGCCTTCTGACCTCTACATACATGGCATGGCATGTGTACTCCACCCACACATACATTACATGCTTACACAATACTAATGGACAAATTATTATCTTTTAAAATTGTTTTTACTGCAAACATGATGCTATGGACTTTTTTCTTCAAAGCATTTATAATGTTAAAAAGATATTTTATGAAGGCCTTTATTTCTCTTTAACTCAGCCTCGTGAATCAAAACAAGTGTGCACTTTTACTCAGAAAAGGAAAGTTCGTACCGTGAGATGGAAAACCAATATGGCAAAGGCAACATCGTTTATTTAATTCTAGCAAACCAGCAGCTGCAGCGGGGACAGGAGCTGAGACCTGCATGTGCTCCCCACCCCCTCTCCCTGTAGCAAAACCACTCTGTTAAAAAGGGAGATTAGCTAGTTGGTAGGTGTTAAAGACACGTTAGCACCAAACAGATCTTTTCGCTGGTGTAGTAAGAGGCTGGAAGGGAAATGAAAAGTTGTCTGTGTGACTCGGTGTGGTTTAAAAACACACTGTATTTCAAATCCAAGCCAGGCCCTACTGACAGGAGAAACCTAGTACTGCCTAGAGTCCTCCAGTTCTACACTGCTTATCAGAGCCCCAGTTCCTCTGCTGGATGTTTGGAAGCACACAGATGCCGTCTGTGTTCGGCTGGAGGAAGATGTACCAATGGTGTAAGACCACGAGCCTCCAGGATATGTTTCATTGTATATGTGGTCTATTTATGATTTGGATGTGGTTAGTTCTCACTGAGCTTATATTCAGGTGTGAGTGTCAGAGTAAAGGTGTTGGTAGGAAAGGCCACTGAAATGTGATTAGGTCATAAGGGCTCTAAGTCCTCAAGTGGGTTAGGATCTTTCTTCCGAGACTGGATTCCTTCCTACAGAAGTAACTAGTTCTTACTCAGCAAGCCAATCCCCACCCTTCCTGGTCACATGCTCACTTCTTCCCACACTCACTTCCTTTCGATTCTCTGATAGGAGCTGAAGCAACGTGCAGCCTTCCGTGGGAGCAACTGCTCCGTCTTTGCTCAGTCTAACTACTGAAACCATGGCAAGGCACGCTTCTACCTACGTCATCCAGTCTTGGATGTTCTATTGTAACAACAGGAAATCAACTAAGGCAAGAGCCACGAACGCGCTGTCTCGTCTGTCTAGGTATGCTAACCTCACCATTATCGTTGGAGCATGTGAGCGTAGAGGTCAACTAACCAACACAAGTTCCAGTGTGTACAACAGGTTCCTCAATAAACCCTGGTCCCCTCAGATGTCTCTGGATGGTTCAGGACACTGAGACTCAAACTGTGGGACAGCATGGCAGCACCAGCACCACTGAGAACTGGTAGGAAGTGTCAGTTCTTGACCTCTACCCAGATCTACAGAATCAGAACTCAATGCCCCCAGCTTCTGTCATCTAGCTTTAACAACCCCTAAGTCTCTGGAGGGCTCCAAGAAGAGCCTAGATAAGAGGCACATCGGGGCACAACCCATGGAACGAGCCTAATGAATGGCTGTAAAGCCCCAACCTATTCAACGATTTTGGTGTCTTCATATAAACATAGCCAAGCCTCTATTATCTCATTTGTTAACTGGGACATTCATAGTTGCTGAGGACTAAATTTATTAATACATACAAAGTACTTACAAGAGTTCCTAGAGATGTTCTACAAATACCAATAGCATTTCATCTAACTTAACTAAAGCATTTACCTTCTTTGTTGAGTGCTTAACATGAGCCTCGTAGGCCTTATCTCCTAATGAGTCAGAATCCTGGGTCTACTTCAACCTATGTAGGCAAATGGGCCACAGGTCATATGCAATCCTCAGAATTTCCGGTTAGAGCCAACAATTTTTAAAATATTATCTGGGCATGGTAGTGTATACCTGTAATCCAAGCATATAGTGATATGGAGGCCAGAGGATGAGGAGTTACCGCCAGAATCCACTACACAGCAAGTTCAAAACCAGACTGGGCTATATGAGACCCTGTCTAAAAATAGAAACAGCAATAAATACGAAAAATATAATAGAAATCAAAATACCTGGTTCCCACTTTGCAAAGAAGCTCATTATCTCAGGAAGTGAACAACTCAATGGCTTCAGGAAGTCCCTGAAACTTATCAGATTCACTAGGACTTTCTCTTTCCAAGTGTTTAGGAGAAGGAAGAACCCCCCCCCCAGACGTTCTTAGGCAAGCTGAGCTGCCTAGAAGAGGCTCAGACCAGACAATACCATCTGCAAGATGCAGAGATCTGCCGAGCTACCTGGAAGAAGCTTAGGTAGACTGAGTCACCTGGGAATGATAACCTCCAGCCTGTTGAGCTGCCTCTAAGTTTTACAGTGCATTTAAGGTTTCCAGTTTTCACGATCTGTCACCCACGCTGAGGAGGGCGTTTGGCGATGCATCTGTTTTTGAGTCATTGTAAATAACCCCTCACCCACATTCCTGTAAGCAGCCCCAATGAAACTCAATAGTTCACCAAATTTGGCTTTGGTCTGTCGTGGCTTCCCTATCTGGTATGAGTCGACATTTGTCCACATCTCCCCAAGAACAGTGTCACACAAGGAAGCCTGGCCCCTGTTTCAGACCACCATAAGCATACTATCTAACAAATCCCAAGTGTGCCGTGTGCCTCAGAGCATACATGCCTGTCATTCACTCATGCACTGCAGACCCATCTGGAATGCCTCCTTTAGAGAACACGGTCCTGGGCTCTGGGGACTAACTAAAGACCAAAGGAGGTAAGACTCTCTCCGTGAGGTTACCTGAGCCTTGGGGCGTCAACCAAGATAAATAAAACACTAGGTTACCACAGAGCAAAGTGAAACAGGAAAATGGCTGAAACATATCAGGCAATGGAAAGACTTCTATCAGAGACCCGCTGGTCCCTGAGGAAAAAGGACACTGAAGAAGAGAGATGAAGGATCTAGAAAACAGGCTGGAGGTGAGCTGCAGGATATTCTGAGTAATGGTAACAACGTGAGTCTGTGTGAGAAGCCAGCAAAGGCCCAGGGGGCACACACCAGATGATGGACTCGCCTTGGACTTTCGGGGAGCCACAGAGGAGTTCTGAGCAGGATGGGGGTGCACCAGGCTCGTGTATTCTAGAGACTAGGTACCTAGGCCTAGCTGTTTTCACTCTTATTCAAGTAGGTGAATGCAAGGCTAGAGTCTCCTCTTTTGATCATTTCAACCCTGTCACCAGATGCTTTGGTCAGCTGGGACAGACAATCAGCAGAAGAGAAGACTCACCTCAGTTTACCTACGGAAATTTATGCACTGCAGGCTAATGTTCTAGTTCCCTAGAATATTTGTATTTATGAAGACATTGTAATGAATGATACTTTCTTTTTTAGTTCATGAAATTTTCAACATAAAAGAACTCTGAGTTCCTATTTTGAAATCCATTGTGCCATTTTTATTCTGCCTGTATTTTAATATAGCATCAATATTTAACTACTCATTAAATGAAGTGTGACTTTTATAGTGAAAATGTCAGTCTTTGCAGTTCATTAAATTCATTTAAAGTATAGCTGTTGGACTTTTTTTCCCCTGGAAGAATAAAGGACTATGCGCTGAAGGCATAAACTTTAAATTTAAGCATGTGTTTTCTTTAAAATTAACATTCAGGATCTGTGACATTATTCATAAGTCTGAGAGACTGTTTGCATTTTCCTGCATTTACTTAGTGACTGTCGTCTTTTATAGCATAGAGAGCTGTTTATCACAGTTGGATATGACCAGTGGAATGTCACTGTGGACATTAAGATGTCATAAGCGATTATGAATCTCTGGAATTCTGCATGTAGTATTAAAAAAACATTATCTTGAACTATGGGCATCAGAAAAAAATAAGCCCTGGAAGATATGAAATTTAATAACTCGCAGAATCCAATAGGGCCTAAAAATGGTCATTTTGGTTGTAAAAAAATAATTCTGATAAGACATTTGACTGCCTGAAAGAAATGGATATATTAAAGTGGAATTTGAGGAATGCGTTCAAATGAATTTTTTAGATGCTTGCAATTCTTTCTTCCTAAAATTACTATGATTTACACGGGCGAAGCAGTAAATGCAAATGACTTCCAATCACCACGGTACGTGTGCATGGTGACAGCGCCTCGTAATGAGGACCGAGAAGATCCTGGCACTCCAGGAACAGGACTCAGGGAAATGCACATTTGTGTGCCCTCTCTCCCCTCACAGGAAGGAAAACAGGACAGTTCTTATAAAAGCCTGGCCACTCCTTTTCTTCCTTAAGCCAGCCTACCTCTCCAGCTGATTCCAGCAACCTCTCCAAACAGGGGGGAACACTTGAATCACAGGGTCTTTTATCTTGTTTTAAAAGGCCAGATGCTTAAAAAGTACTTGAGAGGCCGAGGCAGGATAGTTGGTTTTCCAGACCAGCCTGGTCTACACAGCAAGACTGTCAAAAAAAAAAAATCCAAAACAAAACAAACAAACAAACCTGAAAGAGGAGGCCAAGGGAAGAGAAAAAGAGGAAGGAAGAGGAGAAGGGGGTGGTCTTCATAACAAGACACCAGGACTTTTGAAAATCTCAGTCACCTTCTATAGTTCTACTCTCTGAGCCCCTTTCTCAGCCTTCTGACCTTAGCATGGTGTTATTGCCTCTCCTTGGCATCGTCACCAAATATATTTCGATGCTATGGTAAAAATCTCCCAGGAAGTATCCAGAGTTGGATTAATAATCACAAAAGAAAAAAAATCCTACTTGTTTTATTCTTGCTTCAAAATCTTAAAAAGCAAAGCAAGATAAATGCATGAATCTGGATGATGCCACGCCGTGGTGTCTTACCACACTACAGTTATCAGATTCAGTAGATAAAATGAACCAAGAGCTTTTTGAATGGTGCGAAACTCGGTGACTGTTCTAAAGGGCAGCTGTCCACATACACCCTTTGAATAAGACATGCTTAATGGGGGGTGGGGTTGGGGGGGCTCATTTTCCTCTTTCTCTTTTTCCCTTTTCTCTGAAATCAGTCAAGGAAATAGAGAACTTCTCTGGAGTCCAGAGTACCTACCAAAATTATTGAAGTCAAAGAGCACAAACAAAACAATATAATCAAATCCTACTCTAGGCACCTAAAGAGTGTACTTAGGCATCAATGACTTCACTGACGATATACAAAGGGAAACACTAATGTCTAGCAATGGCTACGATCAAGCTTTTATGAGTTGATCTCAGCTAATCTTTACTATCAGAGATGGCGGGGGCATGTGCTACGAAGACAATAGGTAAGGGGAAGGCTTTTCTCATGACTTCACTGCCCTGTAGCTCCTGGCAGTCCGCACGTCTGTCTTATGTATCATATGTAAATGCTCATGTTCTCTCAACAGCTTCCGATATTTTTTTATGTTCTTGCTTTAATCTAAATATCTCATCATTCTGCAGGACGATTCGTGTTGTCCTAAAGTAGCGACTGTTTGTAAGAATTTCCCACCGCTGGTTAAGTCATTCTCCAACATTCCCACTGGCTGAAGTGGTCTCATATTTTTATAGGTAAGCTTGTAGTTTCCCAAGTTTTAATTACCCGCAGAACAATCTGGTCTCAACAAGCAAGTAAGAGAGGGGGGTACCCTCCCCATAAATCTATTCATCAAGATCCCACCAAGCCTGGAATGTCTAGGGAAAGCTTCAGTAATCAGGGGGAAAATGAGCTGCAGAAACTCAAAGAGAATGGAAGGGCCAAGGCAGATTAGGAAGCTGGAGATGAGGGCACACTGACTTAAACATTCTTAAGCAGACTTACATACATAATGAATTGGTCAATTCTGCCCAATGTTTCTGAAAGAGATTACCCTTCCAACAAGCCAAATGAGTGCCCAAGGATGCTGGCTCAGATGGATTCCTGAACAAAATAAGTGTTAATCACTTTATCTCCCCCAATCTTTTTTTTTTTTTTTTTTTTTTTTTTTGTGAAGAAGAGCAACTTTTCATTTCCATAAAGCCTTGAAATCGTCCTCCGGCGGGGGGCCGGGGTGTGGGGCTGAGGGCCGGTTAGAGGATGCGGACAAAGAAGTCCCTGAAAGGGGGGATTTCCTGACAATAAAACCCTGATCAGAGCCAGAGAGGGGACACTGTTGTTGTCTTCGTGCTCCCCTTTCCTCTGCAAATTCCAGGCATAGTAGAGAGGGGAGGGTCACAGTGACGAGGGCTTGAGAAGGATCTAACAGGTATACTAAGCAACTAACTTCTTGGGAAACAACTGGACCACTCCTTCTTGGAATTTGCTCTTTTGCATGCGTTGCTTTGGGCTTAAGACACCACATCAACGGTTCCTAATAATATCCAAGTAGCTAATAAAAGCGGTAAGTAAAGAACTCTAAAGAATAGTGTAAAATTTTACACCTAGTTGTATACTGAGATTCTCCTGCATGCTGGGCACAGTGCACCAGGCAGAAAACCAAGTGTATGTGCTCAATGTTCCTGAAAATTCACAGTTTCAGTGCTCTCCATGCCAAACACAGTGGGCATTCCGTGAACTTCTGGGGAACAAAAGAAGAATGAATGAAGCAAACCAAGTTTCCTGATCTTCCATGTGTATGTGATTCTTAAAATAAGAAAGTCGATAGCAAAAATTAATAGATATATTTAAAAATCAACCATGCAAGTAATCAACTTGTGTGCTAATGTTAAAAAAATGTACAGGAAATTACAATTGATGCTATATTGCTCCTACTTAATATTTAGCTATAATCTATACACAGATTATTCATCCAAAATACCTTTGTAACTTAGTTTAAGCACCCAAAAATATAGGTGGGGCCCCAACTGAGCCAATTCCCCACGGATAGGCAAACATTTCCTTTAGTGAACATCAACTTTCTCTTTCTTGATCCACTCTATTTGCACAGCTTTGTAAACCCAAGAGATATTTTTATTAACCCAGAGATGTTCCCAGAGAGAAAGAAAAAGGAAAAAGGGTAACATTTGGCAAATATCAAGACAAAGGTAGATTATTTTACTCAAACCAGTAGCCTCCTTCCCTGAGGACCATCTCATCAGAATGAGCAGTGGCCTTCTTGGCTACTCTAGAAACACACAATGATGGAGCCTCTTTTTTCTCCTTTAGACCCTAAAAGGATACCTGCCCTACATTTTGATAAATTCCCTTTGTAACAACAGAATAAAGCTTCCCAGCTAGTGCTTTCTAAATGACACTACCAGCCCCCCCCCCCAAAAAAAACACTTTAAAATAAAACAGTGTTTCCAAATCAGCAGATGTCTGGCAGTGTTTAGAGACATTCTTGGTTGTCACAATAGAGGAAGAGAGGACTAGTCTCCAGTGGGTAGAGGCCAGAAATGTTACAGAACACTCTACTGTATACTCAAAGAAGTATCATCCCCAAATATCAAAACTGCTCAGGTTAAAAAAACCTCGCCCAAATGAAACATTAAACAAGATCACAGAGTTCATCTGTCATCTCAAGATGAAAATCCTCCAAACAGTTGCCCAAAATCTTGGGATATTGTGAGGCAAGGAGTCTCTGATGGTCTGTGTTAGCTGTGATCTATATGTAAAGGCACACTGAGCCGATGTTAGCATGACACAGAGGAAATGTTGATAGTAGTTAACATCATCTTGGATATCTTGGGGTAATAATGATGGCAGTATTATCACCCATCATTAGAGTCCTCCGTAAGAGTTACGGTCAATATTCCAATGACCTTATGTTGTAAATACCAGTGGTTGTCTCTAGATGTGAAGGAACTCATCACAGGGAACTCCAAGAAGAAGGTGTTCCTGGGAAATAAAGTGCCGAGGAGCATCACAGAATCTGCTTTGGTGACCACTGTTTGTTCAGATCTAAATAGAATCTCTAGAAAACTCAGGAACCTGCTAGAATCACCCCTACATGGTTGAACCCTGGATCCAGCTGGCAGCCTGTCTGGTCTTCCAGCCAGGTTCACACTCTGCCATCATCCCCATGATATCTATCCAGAGTCACTGGAACCCATTAGAGAACTCAGGTCTCACCTCTGATAAGCAAAACCAACAAGAACCTAAGGAGGGAGTCGGGCTGCTTTCCAGAGGTACATAAGTTAAGTTTTCCAATTTTCAGAAAGCTGATTAAACAAAACAGTGACCCCCCTGCCCCCCAATAATGGTCAAGTACATTTGCATTACCATGAGTCACTTGAGAGTGGCTGGCTGCAGAACACGTCAACTCTTTCTCTTCAATTAACACCTGGCACCAGGCAGGGTACCTGAAGCCCAGGACAGCCCTTTCTCAAAGGCAAACTCTCGATCCTCAGAAGCCAGTTCTTAGATCATGGAATCCACACATGGCTCTGTCAATCCTTGATAATAGAACCTCAATGCCAGGCCCATCTTAGCACTGTCTTTAGGTAGAATACAGGCAGGTCCACTCTCAGGGATTAATACCTCCTGGATGATGTGAAGGTTCAAACATTTAAAACTCAGTGAAGGGATACCAGTTTGTACATTTTATTGCTGTAGAATATTCTTTTACACTGTGTGAATATAATTCACTGTGTTTGCTCTAATAAAGAAACTGATTGGCCAATAGTTGGACAAGATAAGGTTAGGTGGAAAAACCAAACTAAGGACAGGGAAGAAGAAGGGAGGAGTCTGGGGAGATACCAGCAGCCACTGAGGGAGCAAGAGATGCTAGAGTAACAGGTAAAGCCACAAGTCATTTGGTTATACAAAGATTAATAGAAATGCGTTAATTTCAATGTAAGAGTTAGCTAGTAACAAGGCTGAGCTATTGGTTGATCATTTACAATTAATATAAGCCTCTGTGTGGTAATCTGGAAGTGGCTCCCAGGACGGGAAAACTCCATCTACATTTTATCATGTCAGTAGAGGCTAGAATTCTGAAGGAAACATCCAATAACAAACTTCTAGCAAATGTAACACACTGAGAATTATATTATATTAATAAAGACACCAAATGAGAAATGAATAAAGTGGAATAGGAGAGTTAGGTTCCTTCTCTGATGGGAAAATTTGGTTTTAGGAAGATGTAAGTATCCTTGACATTCAACAAACACGCACTTTGGAGGTGCTTTAACTATTTACCCACATGTTTAATTTCTGAAAAAGCGGTGGTCCTTTTAAGAATCAAGGCAAAGAAAAGTCAAAATCAGGACTCTAATAAAATGTGCTGGAGAGATGGCTCAGTGATGAGCGTTCATGTTCTTGTAGAACTGAGTTGGCTTCGCAGCACACACGTGGTGGCTCACAACCATCTCTAACTCCAGTTCCGGGGGATCGGATTCCATCTTCTGATTTCTGCGGGCACCAGGTACACACATGATGCACATATATGACATTCAGGCAGAATACTCATACACACCAACAATTGGTTGCATTTTTTTTAAAAGAAACTAATAAAAATCTAGACTGCCGGTCCATGGGAATGTATCTGCCAGCATCCTAAACAGCTACTACAGGGCTCTCCTGTTTGTCTCCAGCTGGTTGGCAGCCAATGTAAAGACAGAAATGAAAATGACAAGGTCAACACACCCACAAGATAAAACTGAGTTCTCTCCAGATCCTCCTGTTGATGTTTTCTAAGAATAGTCTGTTGAGTCATCCTAAAGACTCGCTGAGATGCAGAGAGCCACATTTGAAACCAAAGAGTGAAGGATGTTTAAGAGCCTGCTACACAGACGTTCCCTCAAAAAGAGAGGCCTGGCCTGTGCGCAACAATAAAGGAGTCCATTGCATACATAACCCACCACTAGCAGCAGTCGCTTCTGGAATTCTGTTATCTGGACAAGCGGACACAAGGTAACTTCTTCATACCACTGCTATGTCTTTTTTTTTTAAATATTTATTTATTATATATACAATATTCTGTCTGTGTGTATGCCTGCAGGCCAGAAGAGGGCACCAGACCTCATTACAGATGGTTGTGAGCCACCATGTGGTTGCTGGGAATTGAACTCAGGACCTTTGGAAGAGCAGGCAATGCTCTTACCCTCTGAGCCATCTCTCCAGCCCCCCACTGCTATGTCTTAAAATAGACTTTTAAAAAATATTGTCTGGCCAGCAGAGATGTCAAGATAATCATTTCTGATAAGAGACTAAAGGACACAAATCTGTGACAATAATCACATAATGGAAAAATGTGTCATTAAAAAAAGATCTCAGAACATTGAAGTCTACTGGATTGGAAATTCTGGTTAGCGGCTGTAATCAACCAACGAAATCTCATTTGTTATCAAATGAATTTAACACTGTTGAGCTAACCTCATTTTCACAGGCAAAGTCTTCCAAACTTCCTCTCAGCAACTAGATGCCACTCTTTGTCATTTTCTAGATCTTTATCATCCATGACTTCCTTTCAGTCTTCCCATTAACCCAACAGATTTTCTTCCTCTTTGACTTGATGTCCCTCTACCTTGTCCCTACCTTGAACTTCCTCAAGCTCCACCCTCACGGGCATGCAGGCTTTATTCGGCACAGGCAGCATGGGGAATGCTGACTGCCGCCTGCCATTCGCATTTTCTGGAAGCTCTAGCATTGTCACGGTACCTGAAGTAGAGAAGCCAGATGCCCAATGCTGTGTCGTTATGACCACAGTGTTTTCCAAAAATCTGTGGTTGATAAGCCATAAAACCTGGCAGCTCCTGGTATATGATATGTCCCCACTGATAATCAGAAACTTAAGACAAAGCCAAGAATGGAGAAGCCATTTGAAAGAAGCTACTAACACGGATGGGGCAAGAAAATTACTTTCTGTAAATAAATGGGCTTGAAGGCAGAAGGATATTAGCTATTTCAAATTAGTATTTTCAAAACCAACAAAATGTCTGAGCAAGGTGGAAATTATAAAGGCAGGTACCCCTGGCTTGTGATGATGAAATGGCACCAACTGTGACGAAAATGACTCAAAGAGGTAAGAAAATTCACCAGCATCTTGCTGAGGACTTTGAGACAGGCTTACTGTAATAAATTTGATGTTAAACATGTAACCTCTGCAATGACGAGTTAAAGACACAGCAGGTTACCATGTTAGCCAATGTTCTCTGTAGCTATTATACAAAAGCAGTACATAAACAAATGCTTAAAAACACAGCAGTTATAAATGTACTAAAAAACTGTTGTACATAACAGCAATGTCCGATTGCCATATGCAACAAGGTACAAAGTAAATCAATATGGAAAGATGTTGGATATATAATACCACTGATAGGAAATACTGAAGGATGCAACTTAGAGGAAGCATTGCCATGAACAATGACAGACAAGACTATCCTTGTGATGTCACATGACAAGTGGAACACAGGTTTAGTCAGAGGGAGGGCGGGAGGGATGGAGGGAGGGAGGGAGGAAGAAAGGAAGTAAGGAATTAATTCAGTGTAAAGAGGCAGAAAGGAATCTGAACCCAAGCGGGTGATACAGATTTGAGGCCTGAGGTAGATTACACAAGGGTCAACGGTTCTGTACACTTTTGTAGCCATGTTCTTTTGTAAGATAATTTTGTTTCTCTGTCAATCATAAATGGAATCTATTTCCTCTTCTCTGGAATCTGGGCTAGCCCAGTGACTCACTCTGGTCCACAGAATATGACAGAAGGTGTTACGTGACATTTCTCAGCCCTAGCCCCAGCTCTCTCAGGAAGCCACCATGAAAACAAACCCAAACCATCACACTGTGGTAGGGGATAGCATGCCAGAAAAACAAGGTCCCTAGCAGACAGCCAAATGCCCTCCAAAAACAAAGTATCCTGGAAGTTCCATAGTGAGTACACACAGAAAGCTCAGAGGAAATAAAACCTGCCCTGCTAAGCACAGCCTAGATGACTGACCTATAGAATCATAAGTCATAGTATACTTAGAAACTGTTTGTTACACAGCCATAGGTAACTGATACAAGTATCAGAAAGGGACCAATGAAAAGCACAAAGGTTCCTACAAAAGTTTTGCTGTTGTTGGTTTCTTTTGTTTTTTAATATAGAGGCAAAAGAAAACAAAGCCAAGCTTGAGATGAACAGTCACAGTCTCTGGGAAGATGAGGAGAAAAAGGAAACAAGTGGCAGAGAAGCAGTTACCAGAAGCATCCAGATATACAACATCAGGATCTAGGAATGAAGGAAGGGGACACAGAGGGACAAGAAGACAAAGGAGGGTCTAAATTATCATAAGGTAGAACTCTAGGGTTTGAATAATACGGTCCCCGAGAGTGGCATTCCATGTTCTTGCAGGAATAAGGAAGACTGAAATAGCGCTGAGAGCTCACTGAAGGGTCCCAGCACCTTAGAAAGAAAGAGAAATGGTCCATGAGGAGGCAGGGATGGGGGGTCTGGGTGGGACTCTAGGTAAGGATTATTTGCTTGAACAATTATTCATAGAAAAGATACTCAGGAGGGAGTCGACAGAGGCGGTTAGCTAAAAGACAGGATGGCTAACTAGTCTGGCAGTTAAGTGTGCAGGGTCAAGATGAGAGGAAAGGACCAGGAGGTTAAGTGGGGTGAAGGGACATTCAGGTCTGGGGGTTTCTGCAGAAGGGGGGTTTTGGTAGATAAGTAGATACAGGAGTCAGCAGCAAACTGGGTTTGATAAAAATTTTCAAAATCTCAGGCTTCGAAACATGGAGAATGACTACTACTCAAAGCTTGCTCACCTCTACTGGGACTTGAGAAACAGCATTATAAAACTTGAAGACGTATTTTGAAAAGAAGAGAAATGCGGGCCTGAAATATAGGTAATCGATTAAAATTAGGACATGATGATTTGCAGTTTCTGCGAAGAAGAACATAAAATTACCAGATATTTTAAGCAGGCCCATATTGAAGAAAGGACCCAAGAGCCTCCATCTTGGCACAATGCGCCTCTCACCACAGGTTTTCCAAGAAGCAAATGTCAACAAAAATGTGCAGAAACTGGACCACTGCACACAATATCAATTTGGAACGACCCAAGAAGTAGGTCTAGGCGCTCACCTGGAACTCATCCCAACATACCTGCTAATCTCCATGTCTTCCCGGGCACTTAGTCCTTCCATAACGATGGGGTGCTTAGCTTGATCACATGGCCAGCAGCAGTAGAGACTTCTGGGAATTCAGTCACCACAGGTGGACAACTGACTCAGTCTGGCCAGTGAACTATAAGCAAACTATTCATATGGCAGCTTCTGGAAGCTTCCTTTGGCCTCCTCCTTCCTGCTGGCCAGACCACTGGCAACTCCACCTTGAACTAGGAAGACAAGACTCATGCTAGCCAGAGCACCCTGGTTCCTAGGTGTCTATGAAGCCCCATAGGATCCCTGAACTATTTCCTCCTGGACTTGACTAAGATGGACGGAAGTAAATGTTTGGCTCACTTAATCCACTGCTATACAACTTTCGCTTCTGCTCCTTGGTTTTTCTGTTTACCTCCCCCTGGGCATGCACTGAGGCTACCCTTTCCTTGGTCTTTTCTTGGTCAGCTTCGTTTAAGATCAGTCTCTTTCATTCTTACTTTTCTATTGTTGCTACCTCAGCAAGATCCACCATCAAGTCACCTTCATGTCCATTGCTCTGTCCCTGCCATGAACTCTGAACAAATTACTGATACAGATTATAAGTAAGATTTGAATTTAAAAGCTTTGAAGCAAATCATTACCATTGCAAACCAGCATCTCCTTAAAAACTAGACAAGTGGGTCTTCTCATCTATGCTTCCATTGCCTAGAGCTGTCCTGCATGTGGTGGTTCCAATACATGTATATTCCAAGATTAAAGTACAATCATATCTGCTCAACAGCATTTTTGTTCCTATCTTTCTCATGACTTATCACATTTTCTTTATTGTGAAAAGTGCTGTTCACAGACCCCCAACCTAAAGGAGTTCAAATTC
Organism: Neodon shergylaensis; assembly: GCA_025134845.1. Classification (NCBI taxonomy): domain Eukaryota; kingdom Metazoa; phylum Chordata; class Mammalia; order Rodentia; family Cricetidae; genus Neodon; species Neodon shergylaensis. Next base: position 1,418,990 of record JABTXL010006025.1, read on the forward strand.
CAATGAAAATAAACAGACAAGAATTCAAGCGATTAAATTACATATTAGGAATAAAATTATACAGAATCACTAGGGTCCTAACTGGAAGGATGGGAATGGGATATTTCAGGTGGTTAGGCTATATTGGAAAATGACATTTGACCATCAAAGGGTTGAGGAAGTGAAGAACGTCAAAGTCTAGAATGGGAAATGGTTCTAGATACAGTAAGAGGACATGGAGGCTGGTGTGGTTCAAGACACACAAAGCCAAAAGGACAATAAGGGGAAGAAGTGAAACAGAATTAGGCAAAGATAGATCCTGAGCTTGTCAATCAGAACTCACAAGACAACAATATCCACTCTTCTGTCTGTCTTTGGGTATCTCTTCCTCCTTTCCTCGCATCATTTCTACTCAACTGGATGCGCAAATATGCTACATAAACCCTGCTGTCTTCCTTTTCTTCTCAGTGGTTAGCAAGCCTTTGTGCAAGGCTAAGCTCACTTTGACTCTTCACTCAACAATACCCTTTAAGGCTCACATCCTCCCCCATCTTCCTCAGACATCCTCAGAGGCTGCCTTGAAAGTATCTTCTCATTAGGGTCCCCTTTAAGTTTCATCCTCTGCCTGCATGTATGTCTATAAGCACATAGGGATGTACATGCATGCATGCATGCATGCATACATACATATGCATACATACTTTACTCTATTAGAACCTACTAAATGAAATCTTGGACTTTCCCCAGACATTCTAGTGCCTCCATAACCTGGTCTTAACAAACCACATCTCCCACCTCCTCAGAAAGTTGAGAATAATCTCCACATTTAGCCTGTGGAGCCAACCTATGCAAGCCTCTAAACGGACTTTTGCCCATGTTTAGGTTCATGCAGCAGATTCTACCTGAAATTCTCTCACTCTCTCTTCTTCTCTCAAACCACATTTTACTCACTTATCTACTCTACACCTGAGAGCCCCCATGATCTCTTCGACCTGACTACAACACCATGCCTATAGAACCTTCTTCCTCAATGTGCAGCCTAGAACCTCTGTCTTATAAGTACATATTCACACACACATACTTTAGCACCTGCCCCCAGGCAAGCCAGAAACATCTTGAAGGCAAGCCACATCTATTCTCAGGCCCTAACAAAAAGTTTACACCTAATATAAATGACATATATATGTGTATGTATACACACAAATATACATACAAATATATAATATATTCAATATATAATATATACAAATAGTCAAGACATATATGTGTGTGTTATGTATATATGTGTGCACATACACACACATACTGCATTACATAAGCACAGGCTCACTCTGGTCTCCAGGAACAACCACCAGCAGGATAACGCAAATCTTCTACTGCATCAAGCATCACCCGAGTTGGCATCTACGCAACTTATTTTCACCCTATCTCCAAAGCCGTCTTATGATAAATGCTCTTTGCTTTTTCACACAGGAATCAAGAAGGCTCCCCGCTCTTCAGCCACGTGGGTCACCACATGGTCTCAAGGGAAACAGTATGTGAACGTCCTCCGGAGATGCCACGTGACTCTGGGCCTGGGGCCAGAGTCTATCCAATGAGATTGGATCCATGAGCCACTGTTGGCCATCTTCACACTCCCTGCCGTCAGAGTAGCCGACTTGAGAAGCCAAACACATGAAAGCAGAAGTGATAAGAAAGTCCTCTGGTGTCCTTTGTGACTCTGGTTCTAACTAGGCCTGAAACGTAAGTGACAATCCCAGCTGCCTTAACTCAGCTGGGTAACTTCTTCTCATTTGCAACCCAAAGGATTTTTAAATAATACAATTCTTTTAACCATGTCTCCATTAAACTCTTGCATTAGAATTTTTTTTTTAAGAAGCCAAAAGGAAGCTGCAAGTTCTTCATTAAAGAAGCAGACATGAAAGGGCAGAGATGTGCTGGGCATATCTGTTAATGGGTCAATACTTCTAGACTTCCAACCTTTTCTACAAGGAAAGCAGCCATGTATTGTAAAGGTATGCAAGTCAGCCAGGATTTTTTTTTTTTTTGACTTCTGTTATTGCTTCCTACAACAATTTTAAAGAAACTGTAGGGCCTTTATCATTCCCGAGCAAATCCTTGGCCCGTTATAAATTAGCGGCAGGAATCATGGGGGGAAATCTCCCATTCTAGTATAACTATTTATGCTAAGTCAATTTTAAATCAGTTTGAAAAATCACCCACACCATCTTTAGTACAAATCTCCTATATAAACAACTGAGCTCATAAAGATGAGGTCACATTAAAACAACCATATTTGGAATAGAAGGGGCCAGTTTAAGAACTGGCACCTCTGAATACATAAGTCCCACATTACTTAAGTATGTGGAACCCCAATGTGTCTTGATATTGGCCTATTGGTTTAATTTCTGGATTACCAAAACATTCAAGGTATTCTTTAATAAGCAAAGTAAAATTAAATTAAGATTAAGGAGAATTTTTCAGTAGCTTATATGTCTTACATAGTCATGGAATACACGTTAAGAGACTATGGCCTCCCTGGGGAAGGGATTAAAGACACAAACCCAGGAAACAAAGGAAGCGCAATGATCTGCCACCCCAGGAGAAGATTTAAAAAAATACCAGAAGCTCAGGGACACCTTGAATAAAAGCCTCCAGTACTTATTTTTCAACATAATTTTTGTTCCTTTTCTAAGAGACCCTAATATACCTTCGAAACATATTTGAACTTATAAGCACACTTAGCGAAAAGGAAATCCTATCTCTCTTTAACAACCAATCTGAAAGATATTCTCTAAGACCCTTAAAATTCACCATTTATACCTCACAGAAATCCACTGTGAAAGTACTTTTCATTACAAAATGAAATGTTTTCCTTCGTGGCTGATAGTGTTTTCAATTACTGCAGCTTTACATCACCGCTCATTAGTAGTAACTATTTAAAGGTGTTTCCCACCAAATAACGATCAAATGTATAAATGATGTGTCATCAAGCCGACACAACGCCTTAAGTACTCTGGTTTCCCCCCACAATTATTACAATAAAGAACTGGCTCATTGGGTAAAGGTGCTTGTCACACAGGTTTGATGGCCTAAGTTCATGACTTCAGACCCCACATGGTTGACGGAGAGAATCAACTCCCACAGGCTGTCCTCGGAATTTCCATGTGCACAGCATGGACACGAACACCCACACACACAACCACACACACACACACACAATGATTTTCTTCATTAACCATGAATTTGGCAGGATTTCTAAATGAGCATAGTTCACATAGTACCTCCTAAATGACAGCCTCACTAAGTGAAGGATTGTGTTAAAACCGCTTACCAGCCCTCAAGGTCACAGCATGTCCCATCTCCTACCTCCTCACTTCCGAAGAAATCAAATCCATTTCCTCTACTTTTTTGCATAAAGATTCCCATTTTGGTTCCTCAACCTGAACTCTTTCTTGAATCCCAGCACATGTGTTGGTAGGAATATTCCACCAAAATATCCAATGTCAGCTTTATTTTTTCTCCAAAACTAGCCCATGAATCAGAGTTTCTAGGAGTGAAATCCCAAAGCCAGTTTCCTAACAAGTTCCTTGGATGATCCTGGTGTGGGGGAAGATAAAGGAATATTGCTCCACAAAATGGTCAAACCGCCCCTTCTACCATCTCCTCCGCCACCTGACAACCATCTACCATTTCCTCCATCGCCTTATAAGCATGTACCATCTCCTCCACTGTCTGACAACCATCTACCATCTCCTTCACTGCCTGATAACCATCTACCATCTCCTCCACCACCTGACAACATCTACCATCTACTCCACCACCTGACAACCATCTACCATCTCCTCCACTGCCTGACAACCATCTACCATCTCCTCCACCACCTGACAACCATCTACCATCTCCCCCACTGCCTGACAACCATCTACCATCTCCCCCACCACCTGACAACCATCTACCATCTCCTCCACCACCTGACAACCATCTACCATCTCCTCCACCGCCTGACAACCATCTACTCCACCATCTGACAACCATCTACCATCTCCACCGCCTGACAACCATCTACCATCTCCACCACCGACAACCATCTACCATCTCCTCCATCTGACAATATCTACCATCTCTTTCACCGTCTGACAACATCTATCATCTCCTCCACCACTGTTGTAATAGGGGCGGCAGGCCGCTTCCAGCCACCCGGCTAGGCAGCGCCCGCACGGCTAGCTTTATACCCGAAATAATTACACGGAAACTGTATTCTTTTAAACACTGCCTGGCCCATTAGTTCCAGCCTCTTATTGGCTAGCTCTTACATATTGATCTAACCAATTTTTAATAATCTGTGTAGCCCACAAGGTGGCTTACCAGGGAAGATCTTAACCTGCGTCTGTCTGGAGTGGGAGAATCACGGCGAATCCTGAATCTGCTTCTTTCTCCCAGCATTCTGTTCTGTTTACTCCGCCTACCTAATTTTCTATCCTATTAAAGGGCCAGGGCAGTCTTCTTTATTATTTAACCAATGAAAGCAATAGATAAGATACAAGACCCACCTCCATCACACCACCTGACAACATCTCCTCCACTGCCTGACAACCATCTACCATCTCCTCCACCGCCTGACAACCATCTAC